>SSBO01000022.1:25239-42052 GCA_005281725.1 Wuchereria bancrofti | reverse complement strand
AACAAACAAGTTACCCCACGATGATAAAATGAATATACAACCAACACAAAAAAGAGTCGCCATAAAGCAAAATGGCAACCCGTATAAATTAAGAAATCCAGAGATATCCCATCGCCCTTCATTTCTTAACATTGCTTCATTTCATCAAACAAATGTGCAATTTCCCTGCATTTTCAAGCACTTTCTCCACCCCGAAATAAGCGACAAAGTAAACATTCAAAATTCTGTTCCCAAAAAATGGACTTCCCACAACTAGAAGAAATCTGAGAGACTAAATAATGAATAACGTTAGAACTTTCGAGAAGCACTTCCATTTTCATTAACACATTTTGAAAAGTGAAGGTTGGAGATTCATTGACTTGTAACTTTAAACGAAGTTGATAGGTCACGTTAAAACAAAGAACTGTTCAATATATTTTAGTTATATTCGTTTTTTTCCCCATTAGAAACATTAAAAAAAACCCACAGAATTCTATTTTATCCAAAAATAGGAAAACAGTAAAGAAATCGGGAATAACTGTAGATCATTTCATTGCGACCAGAAGTATATCATGATGAATTCAATGAGATCTCCAACAAGTAGATGTCAAAACAAATGAAGCCCAGTGTAAAGCAGATCATGAGGATCATAAAATCAGTTCCATTGTAATCCAACAGAAATTTGTAGGAAGCAGAAAAATCGAGAAAATTCTTAAATGCTCCTTAAATATAACGTCAATACAATTTCAAGTAATTCTAAAGGCAGTGCACAAACTGAACAAACAACGGGCCTGAATGACCGGTAAGAAAAAAGAAACAGATAAAACTGCCATAAACTTTACGTAGTAATAAATTAGCAGTGATCAGTAATGATTTACAAGATTACAGTTAAAGAACGTTTTAACATAACTAATACAATATAAAAAAAAAATGATACCACCAAAAAATACATGTACATTTTCAAGCAACACTACAAAAAAAAGGAACAGTTCAACTGCCCGATACTTTTAGGATCTTACTTTTCAGCACTTATCAAAAGTCATAGAAAGAAATTCGAAACCATAGTGGTTAATATTAATCAGCTATCACTCTCATTACATCATCTCTACAACTTCCAAAGTTATCCCAGATACTCTAGTTTACAGTTACTTCTTGGAATTGTTGGGTTTTTCCCGTTTCAACTGTTTCCTTAGAGAAAATGTATTTAACAGTAGTGCCTCAAAAAAAAACAAACTTAAAAAGAAAAAGACCTTTTTAGACCATCTATTAATCAGTGAATATTGCAAATACAAACGCTTAAGTATCCATTGATATTTGTATATATGGACGCTTCATCACTCGATTTCTGGTAGGTGCATCGTTCTGTGCTTCAATCGTAGCACTCAATGCTATCGAAGATGAAACGGAATTCCTGAATGCATTACAACGAACGTACAATAGCATGTACGCCTGTGTATTGTGCAGTTCAGACAGAGAAACTCTGTGACGCTGGAAAAGCAAGTGTTTAAAATCATTATGTCACGGTGACAAAAAAACGTTCATCGGAACGACTGTCATTCTAATTTAACATCACTAAGTGCAAAAATACTGAAAAGTTTTAAAATCTACAGAACTAAACATATTAGAATGCACATCAGATAAATTGCTCATATTTTAATAAAAAAAATTTTTTTTGCTTAATATCCCAAAACAGATATACATGCTATTATTAAACATTAATAGGCAAATCAGTAAAATGATCTATGTACGCCTCCTTTACATACTTTCTGAAAACTCAAAAACGATCATGTCTAACGTATACGACCACATTACGCTAAAGCAGATCAATGAAAAAAAAAAAAAACAGAGATATAGATAAGTACGATAGTTACGTAAATGTTATATTACCTGCAGCTAACCTCCTTTTTACTTCAATCAAATCCCGTGTTTCATCAGCAAATAAACTGTCTTTTGCAGAGAAATTTTATGCGAATATCGATTACAAGAAACAATGCTTATACACTACATACCTGCTCATCATCGAACATATAATAACTTCTACCATCAAAACCTCGTACAACAGCAATATAATGACCATGTTCCACTGCATTACCCATATGTTGAACAATACCAGTAAGTTCATAAACATGCGATTCCCCTGCACGATGAATATATTGTTCGAGATCCAACCTCAACTAAAAAATAAGAATAGTATTTTGTCTGTACAGAGTCACGAAATATACTAGTGACAATAACTGCACAGCTTGTTTTATACAAATACTACTCTACCACATATTCTGGTTTGTTTTATATAAAATGAAGGACATTATGTAGTGATCAATCAACTACAGCAATATTGAACTAAAAGGTGAGTAGATTCAAAAGGAAAGGAGACTGCATCAGAAGCACAATGCACTCATTTGAAGACATACTGTAGGCTAATGAATGTTCACGGCATAACGCAAGACAATTTTTTTTGAAACAACATACATTGAAATTAACATGAACGCCTATTTTTCCACCAAAAGAATTGAACCGTTTTATCTGGATAAGTAAAAGGTTCGGTGCACGCAGAATACGTGAACTACGTTGAATTTGCGTCGTCCTCTTACAGCTGCAGATTTCATGATTATAGAACATATTTCTTAATTCCGGAACATTTATTCCTTCTCCTTGATCATTTTTTTGACTACCTAACTACCATTAAGGTACTCACATCAACTAAAATCCAAATATCATCTCTTGATTTTAAACTAATCTTTGTGCCTTTTTTTGTTCCCTCACTTAACTTATTCTTTCAGAAAAGTTATATTTCAAGAAGAATTTGTCAGTCCAATTCTTGAACCAAAAAGAAAAGGTACTTAGTGCATTTAAAACTGTTCAACACTTCGCTGCCAAAATAATCGTCGAGCAAATCCTCCAAAGTTATCCGCCTATCATAACCTGTTTTCTTTATGCCAAGGTTAAGCTCCCGAAAGCGCTCGTAATTTATTAGTATTGCGGAACAAGCCGAACACTGAATTTGATTTCGCAATGTCCCGACAAAAAGTTGCTCCACTGGTGTTGAAAAGCGTGGTCCACTAAAAAAATAAAAACAAGTCCAGTTTTCAAGAAATGGGAACAATTTCTAATTTCAGATAATCCAAAGTTTTTCTGGTTTTTTATATTCTATAAGATATTCTCATGCAATAACAACACAAAAAGTACTTTAATGGATTTGAGAAATTACGATCGGAAGAGGACATCCCATTCCGTGCTTCTGAATCGAGAGCATCCAGTATGTGATTCAAAGCTTCATGAGCATCTTCCTGTGCACCTAACAGGTGAGATGGAAATGCCTCTAAAAAACGGTGGGTAATTTATGACAAATCAACACATTTCTAAAACCTTATTTATAAAAGCATAATTTGATTTATAAAGTATAATTCAAAAATATGTTAAACAAGAAAAAATCCTACTTTCCAGAATGAAACTAATCCAAGCTGGCTTGAATGGTTGTCTGCTCGACATTGAATACCTTATAAATCTCGCTAGACCACAAGCGACACAATCCTTCACACCTGCAATTTAAATTTAGCACAATAAACGATCAAACAGAACATGAAATATAGCAGTGAAATAAGAAAGCTAGCTTACAAGAAAATAAAGGGAGATGCTCGCCAAGATATCGTGCAAACGGGATGCAGTGCAAAATAATCTGAAGAACAGCGTTTAAAAAGCAGTCGTTGGAATAGTTACAAAGTCCAACACCAACATTACGACCATCCGGATTCTGAAAATAAAATAACGGAAATTTCAGAAAATTCAAAGCAATGAAATTACTTCAAAATTAATGGATATACAAATATTCCAAGCATTATCTTGAAAATAAATCGAAACAGACCAGAACACGGCTTCCTTCCCATGTTGCATAAAATACTATACGACTATTTGCAGGGAATCTGGTTTCCAATTCGCTGCTTTCTGATATCAATCGTTTCCCTTCAGCTTTACCATTCAAAGTTCTATTACCCTGAAAAACATAAATAGGAGTACAAGAATACAAGAATGTCGCAACCGTTNGTGCATTTAAAACTGTTCAACACTTCGCTGCCAAAATAATCGTCGAGCAAATCCTCCAAAGTTATCCGCCTATCATAACCCGTTTTCTTTATGCCAAGGTTAAGCTCCCGAAAGCGCTCGTAATTTATTAGTATTGCGGAACAAGCCAAACACTGAATTTGATTTCGTAATGTCCCGACAAAAAGTTGTTCCACTGGTGTTGAAAAACGTGGTCCACTAAAAAAAATAAAAACAAGTCGAACTTGAGAACAATCTCTAATTTAAGATAAATTAAGGTTTTTCTAGTCTTTTATATTCTATAAGATATTCTCATGCAATAACAACACAAAAAGTACTTTAATGGATTTGAGAAATTACGATCGGAAGAGGACATCCCATTCCGTGCTTCTGAATCGAGAGCATCCAGTATGTGATTCAAAGCTTCATGAGCATCTTCCTGTGCACCTAACAGGTGAGATGGAAATGCCTCTGGAAAACTTATGACAAATCAACACGTTTCTAAAACCTTATTTATAAAACCATATTTTGATTTATAAAAAATGATTCAAAAACATGCTAAACAAGAGAAAATCCTACTTTCCAGAATGAAACTAATCCACGCTGGTTTGAATGGTTGTCTGCTCGACATTGAATACCTTATAAATCTCGCTAGACCACAAGCGACACAATCCTTCACACCTGCAATTTAAATTTAGCACAAAAAAACGGATCAAAGAGAATATGAAATATAGCAGTGAAATAAGAAAGTCAGCTTACAAGAAAATAAGGGGAGATGCTCGCCAAGATATCGTGCAAACGGAATGCAGTGCAAAATAATCTGAAGGACGGCGTTTAAAAAGCAGTCATTGGAATAGTTACAAAGTCCAACACCAACATTACGACCATCCGGATTCTGAAAATAAAATAACGGAGGCTTCAAAAAATTCAAAACAATGAAATCACTTCAAAATTAATGGATATACAAAATTCGGAGCACTATCTCGAAAATAAATCGAAACAGACCAGAACACGGCTGCCTTCCCATGTTGCATAAAATACCATACGACTATTTACAGGGAATCTGGTTTCCAGTTCGCTGCTTTCTGATATCAATCGTTTCCCTTCAGCTTTACCGTTCAGAGTTCTATTACCCTAAATGAAAGAGTATAAGAATGTAGCAACTGCTGAAGAATCAGAAACAGACTTTTCGATCATAATGGAGTGCTATCCAATCCAGCTAACCATATCACCACACTACTTCTTTACTCCTGATGTTTTTCCCTAAAGCCTTGGATTTTCCTGAACCAAAACTCAAGTTCTGCAAAAGGAAATGGACTTCGAGATAATAATAAACTCCTTTTCCTAATGAAAATACTTCCAAAAGTTATTCCCTTATATTCTACTTTTTCAAATGCAATACAGGATAAGAGAAAAGTGAGGTAAGCTAAAAAACATAGCAACCGAAAAAGAAGTATGAAGCAAAACTGAAATAACGTCTAAAAATTATTATAGTCAAAGTCAACCTGAGATTCCATTTTTCTGGTGGAAGTGTGACTAGTATTTATGTCTATACGTCGTTTTACTACACCATTTAGTGAGATCTTCGATCCCGATGTAAAACATTTAGATGTTGATGGCCTGTTATCATCATAGCCATTATGATTTGCAGAATCCAGGTGAGAGTTAATGGGAACTGGGGGAGAGCTGAAATAAACAGAACAAATTCATTTTTGTTCTGAAAATGTATAAAGATTTTTATAAGTTCTGTATTTCAGAGAAAGAATAAACGACCATAACCAAGAAATTCCAATTATTACAATGAAATTAAAATTAGCATACATGACAAAGTTCATTTTTTAAAATTTCGAAAATCTTACTTAAGTCGTCTAACATTATTTGTGCCATGAAGCACGTCCCGAGCAAAATACTTCGTGAGTTTTGTCGATCCATCATTCGTTTGGATAGAATTTGCATTGTTCAGATGTTTTCCAGCACCTTTATGTGGAGTATTCGAGACAACATGACTTTTTGGCGATTGGTTGCTGGGATTAACAGCTGCTGATAATGTACTTACAATACTGCTCACACTTGAGCTACGCGCTGACGATGTGGACGAAATAATTTTTAACCGTTTGGCGCTAAAATAGATCTTGTTTGCTACATAAGCTGCATGTCTTTTTTATCCAATAGTATTATAACAAAATATTCCCTACTTTTTTAGTAGTAAAACAGATAAGTTCATGATGTTTCAAAAACATATTCCCACTGTGTGTTTAAAATGATTTCAAACATCAAATCACGTCAGGTAAAACGTTATTGACATGCTTACGAAAATTAGATTTTCAGATGCTCTAAAAAATTGCATTACTATGATGCTCAACTAATCAGAAGAGACTTGCTACGGTGATGAATAATAAAACGGATCAAAGAAAAACCGATAAATTAATCCGATTATAAAAATTATATTATAATACTACTCGTCATACCGGAATGTTAGCTCTGTTTATTTCCCAGACAATGAGTTGGAAGCTTCTAATGCATAATCCAACGTCAAACTGCTCTGACTCATCAATATCAAATCAGCGGTACTTTTTCACCTTTTCCTTTCTTCCGCGTAACACCCTTTTCCACGACAAAAAGTTCATGACATGTTATAAATGTATGCAAAAGAAATGACGAAGAATAAACCATCGAGCTGGAGGTGAACGTGGTGATGACGAACTATCTCGATAATTCGTTTGAATCATACGTAGTCCTGTAGAGTCAAATGACGATGGTGCATGATTTGAGGTTGACCCTAAACACAGTGTCTCGGCAATTAATTTTAAAATTTTTAGTGTCATTAACTTTATTTACACTGATCTGAAACTAATTCCACAGCACATAACATCGAGAATCTAACTGAATAAATTTGACTTCTTTCTTTTCAGTTTGTATAACATATCATAAATTCGCATTCCGTCTACAGATTTTAAGATAAAATTAAAAGTTATAGCGCAATAAATTCATTAGTCTTCCTGTGGTGAACTAATTTTCAAATGAAAGGGTATAGTAAATGTGATTTTCTATTAGGAAATTCAAAACAGACCAGAATTAGTATTGGAAACCATTTCGTATTCACATTCACGTTCTATTTCGCATGTTCTTGACGTGCTTTGTCCTGAATTAGATGCCGACGAATTTAACACAGTGCAATTCTTTGCAGCAGATCGCATCATTGATTGTTTTTCAAAATTAAGACTCTGACTGTAATAAATTTCATTTAGCAAACTTCATTTGGAGGAAACCAAGAGAGAGAAGAAAAAAACATTACGACAACAACTTATGTGCATATTAACACATAATGATCTGACCTTATATGTAAAGAGAGTAAAACCGATAGAACAACCGATAAAATGAAAAAAAGCGAGAAAAAGAGTGCCAATATAAAAGAGTTAGATGAAATATACCTCTAAAAATAAAGAAAAAATTGTAAATTAGTTAATAAATCTATATGGTGGCTATCACCCAATGATGGCTATCATTCCTTTCGGTTCCCTTTTTTGATTTATTTGTCGGTCCCTTTCTAGCTCAACATTGCTTCGTATCATCAACTCATCTATTGGACAACTACAATCAATGCTAGTTTCAGGAGAGGCTCTCATGTAACTTCATCCAAACTTCACTCATCTCCATTGAGATGAACATCTTGAAAATGAAAGCGCATTTTGAAGAATAAAAACAGTGACTGTCTATTTCTTTTGGAACATATTGTCTCTCTCTTCTTCGCTGTATGCAAGTTAAACAGTTTGTTTTATTAAATATCGTTTTATTAAAATATAAGGATATCATTCAAGGCCCCATCTTATTTTATATTTTCATCTTTTCAGTAAATGAACATTGTGTGAAGCGCCATATGTTTTGTATTAGATTTCTTAAGTCACGACCTGCCATCGAAATTATCCTATATGGAATATGTTAAAAAGTAGAATAATACCTCGATTTAGCAAATGGAATATATGCTTGAATCAATGCAGTGGGATCAATTTGCGCCATGAAACGATAGAAAAGCCAACAACGATTGATGCCATACAGAAATCTGTTACTTTAAGCACCCACTACAACACTACTGCATAAACAATTGCTGTCGCTTGCTTTTGTCATAATACCTGCATTACTGATTAGGTTGCTAAAGAAAAATAGAATCCTCGCACAATAAGGTATAATTACAATGTCTTAAACAGAAGTTCCTTGAAAATTTGTTTGCAGTGTCATTTTTCCATTTATTCCTTGATTTTACCGCTGCCTACGGCTATCAATGGATCGGGATTCCTCGGTATTTCCGTTAGCATCAAGTATGCTAATTTCCAAACTTCTGGAAGTCGTTTAATTAAGCTAGTCAAAGGATCCAAACACTTTATTCCAAGTTCAACTGGCATATTATTTTTTATGATAAAATGTTTAAGAGACAAAACTATTAACTAAGCAAGTAAAGAAATCTGTGAAATTATCAACCTAGCATGTATCAGTAATGAGATGTATATGAACGACGTGACGAAAATGAAATGACTACGTGATGTAGGTGTCACTCTTCTTGCACATACACAANATTTTTTATGATAAAATGTTTAAGAGACAAAACTATTAACTAAGCAAGTAAAGAAATCTGTGAAATTATCAACCTAGCATGTATCAGTAATGAGATGTATATGAACGACGTGACGAAAATGAAATGACTACGTGATGTAGGTGTCACTCTTCTTGCACATACACAAGCAAATAACTTAGGAACAAAAATTTACATATTATGCAGCAAAGCTAAAAGTATTAATTAGCCTACATCTCTTCCAGGGCTTCATGTTGCTCTTGCAGTTAGCAATACACGTACACGCTCAACAGAAACAAAAGGCTGTGCAACGCATGCCGAGCAAAAAGACAAGTACACGCCCACACTCGTCCGAATTCCTGTCGTTAACCGCCCAAATAAAAGGGTCATCAAATGTTTTCGCTTCAAAACCTTTCCCACCCTGATAGTGATTGCTAGTTAAGCACAATGTTCATGTTGATTCCAATGCTAAATGGAGCTGCTAATCAGCTAATCTCACTCCCTCGTACCTGTTCTGTGTAATGTAATCCCGAAATTAACGTTATCTACACGCGCTATAACGCTGCAACAGTAGCTCCTCCTAGCGCGTATGCGAAGCCACGCGACGTGTTGCGTTGCGGATGGCGCTGCGCATCTGGGTCGTGTCATAGCCGAGAGTTGGGTGTGGAGGGTGAATTTGGCAGATGCATTGCGGTAGGTCTGACTAATGCATAAATTCACGTTCTGAATTAAATTTGCAATGATTTTTTTCAATGTCCCGTTCAGTTAATTTTACCGAATTCCTCCTAGAAATTCAATCAAAAAAAAATAGTTACAGCGATATGCAGTGATATGAGAGGCGACAGCAACCTCCTAGAAAAAGATATAAGCACGTCGCGATGGATGCAAGAGTATGCTGGAATGCTAACTGTATTGTAAAAATTGTGTCGACGAAATGTAGGTTAAAATGAAATCGGAGCTTAACTTTTCAATAGTATTATGCATTATGTAGTCAAAAAATCCCAAAGGAGATTTTGATTTTGGCAATGAAAATTATCGACTTAGCAGACATAAAACGATAAAAATTTTCGATTATCAAAAGAAAGGATAAGAATCGATCCCGGAAGTCAGGATCGCTTTAATGACTGGCATTTCCATTTGAGTTCTCAAATCTCTCCCCTCCCCCCCAAAAAAAAGAAATGACACCATCCTTCTCAGTATGTATTTGATGGATGTATGAATCCTGAACACTTCGTTCTCCAAATGACATTTACATAAATTCTTTCCCTTCCGAATTACTGAATTCATTCCTTGAATAGATTGATAATTAAATAACAAATCGAAGGAGACGAAAAATTCTATTTTCTTCTTTCGGCATTTAATTCATTAACGCGGAAGACGATGCTTTGTACCAAATATACAATTTGTACAATAAATAAGACAATGAAACACGCTGACATTGTAATAAATGTTATAAAATGCTTCATTAATTATAAAGTAAGAGATTCCTACAGTGAGAAATGACCATGCTGAAGGAAACAGTTAGACATGTCAGTTGTCCAGAATTTTGGAAGCATACAAATTCTGTTTGCACTTTTAAAAAGTACGAGATTCCTATTGTAAAGAATGACATGTTGAAGACAACTAGATATGAAATTCGCAAAGGTTAAATAAAAACATAAGCTTGAATCTTGATTTTCTATTTCTTTTAGTTTTCCAATTATGAACCGCCGCATCACTCACTTTCACATTTCATCAAAAAGAAAAGTTGAAGCGTGAGATCAAATCAAGAATTATGGTTCCGAATCCATTACTTTTCAGAAGTATCTGAGAAGACAAAAAATTGGAATAATTAAGAAGTAAGATATTGGGAGGCAAAGATTACGTACAGTCAAATTTTTCTGCAAAGTCATGAGATCATGAAAATAAAAGCACATCACGTCTAAAGAGACCAGCTAATTACCATTCTTATGCAAAGGTATTCTCTTTGGCTCCTATTATAATAACGCTAGAATTAATAGCAATTTCTCCTTTTTGAATATATTAAACTGAATTTTTGATAAACTGAAATGGCATGAATTTGAAACTTAGTATTTCACATATAACCAAATCTAGTTGCACACCAAATCAACCAGCAAATTATAATTACAACAGTCAAGTCACATAAACCCAAATAATTGGAAAAGTCACCAAAAATTTTTTTTTAGTTGTCTTACTTGCTAACACTAATTTTGTTCAAATGATCCAATAAAAATCGTACGAGCTCGACTATTAATCGCTTTCAGAGAATTCATTTTCCTCACACATTGTCAATAATCTTTCATCAATTCATTTCCTAAATATTTAGAAGATGATAAACGGAAAAATAATAACTAGTGGTGTCATTCCCACAGATTCAATTAATCTCACGTATTCTTAACTCTTAAAAATTTTTTAAATATTTTTCAATGCTTTTTTTAAATTCAAAAACTTTTTTTATTCCATTTTCTTTTTTTTTAAATATGTTCGCCACAAGTCAGCGATATATTAGACCGCTATGGTCTAATATGTGAATTTGATATCATATACCTACTATCGTGGAACACATACAGTAATATCCGATTTCACTGAAAAATTCAAATCGATATGATTTGAAATCATCAAAACCTCGTGACCATTCAGAGAAATACATGAGGTATCGCTAAACTAATTGATATGAAGAAGAAAGTTATCACTTTAACTTTCCCGCTATATTAAGAAGTATTTGAAATTAATTATTCTCGCAATACTTTTGTTCTCAATCTCATGTTAAACTTTTAACCTCACATTAAAGAAACGTTTTACCAGATGGCGTTGCACATTTAAGGGATCGTAAAAGCCAGCTACAAAAATAAGGCATAGGTGATAAAGTTGCAAATACGCGTACGTGCGGGTTGGTGTTTGAAATCTCTGCAATTACCCGCTTTATCAACATATTACCCANGAAGACGATGCTTTGTACCAAATATACAATTTGTACAATAAATAAGACAATGAAACACGCTGACATTGTAATAAATGTTATAAAATGCTTCATTAATTATAAAGTAAGAGATTCCTACAGTGAGAAATGACCATGCTGAAGGAAACAGTTAGACATGTCAGTTGTCCAGAATTTTGGAAGCATACAAATTCTGTTTGCACTTTTAAAAAGTACGAGATTCCTATTGTAAAGAATGACATGTTGAAGACAACTAGATATGAAATTCGCAAAGGTTAAATAAAAACATAAGCTTGAATCTTGATTTTCTATTTCTTTTAGTTTTCCAATTATGAACCGCCGCATCACTCACTTTCACATTTCATCAAAAAGAAAAGTTGAAGCGTGAGATCAAATCAAGAATTATGGTTCCGAATCCATTACTTTTCAGAAGTATCTGAGAAGACAAAAAATTGGAATAATTAAGAAGTAAGATATTGGGAGGCAAAGATTACGTACAGTCAAATTTTTCTGCAAAGTCATGAGATCATGAAAATAAAAGCACATCACGTCTAAAGAGACCAGCTAATTACCATTCTTATGCAAAGGTATTCTCTTTGGCTCCTATTATAATAACGCTAGAATTAATAGCAATTTCTCCTTTTTGAATATATTAAACTGAATTTTTGATAAACTGAAATGGCATGAATTTGAAACTTAGTATTTCACATATAACCAAATCTAGTTGCACACCAAATCAACCAGCAAATTATAATTACAACAGTCAAGTCACATAAACCCAAATAATTGGAAAAGTCACCAAAAATTTTTTTTTAGTTGTCTTACTTGCTAACACTAATTTTGTTCAAATGATCCAATAAAAATCGTACGAGCTCGACTATTAATCGCTTTCAGAGAATTCATTTTCCTCACACATTGTCAATAATCTTTCATCAATTCATTTCCTAAATATTTAGAAGATGATAAACGGAAAAATAATAACTAGTGGTGTCATTCCCACAGATTCAATTAATCTCACGTATTCTTAACTCTTAAAAATTTTTTAAATATTTTTCAATGCTTTTTTTAAATTCAAAAACTTTTTTTATTCCATTTTCTTTTTTTTTAAATATGTTCGCCACAAGTCAGCGATATATTAGACCGCTATGGTCTAATATGTGAATTTGATATCATATACCTACTATCGTGGAACACATACAGTAATATCCGATTTCACTGAAAAATTCAAATCGATATGATTTGAAATCATCAAAACCTCGTGACCATTCAGAGAAATACATGAGGTATCGCTAAACTAATTGATATGAAGAAGAAAGTTATCACTTTAACTTTCCCGCTATATTAAGAAGTATTTGAAATTAATTATTCTCGCAATACTTTTGTTCTCAATCTCATGTTAAACTTTTAACCTCACATTAAAGAAACGTTTTACCAGATGGCGTTGCACATTTAAGGGATCGTAAAAGCCAGCTACAAAAATAAGGCATAGGTGATAAAGTTGCAAATACGCGTACGTGCGGGTTGGTGTTTGAAATCTCTGCAATTACCCGCTTTATCAACATATTACCCAAATCGATACCACGCAACCCTATAATTATTATAGCTGATTTAAAGCGAACAATCAACATGAATTGTCAATTATTTTATTATTTATTTATAATCAATTATTTATAATTAAAGTTCGATGATGCCTTGAGATTCCAGATATCCTTCTGAGATGAATAACAACTCCCATCTCTTCTGAAAAAGTCAATGTTACGTCATTGAAATGGGACATGAAGTAGTTGGCACAGCAGCTGTTAAATAAGTAGTCTTGAATTGAAACATCGCCAAACACACAAAACATCTGCCAGTACCTTACCACAAAAGTGTAATTTTCAGTTTTAAAGATATTAAAAAGAGTGCTAGAAGTAGCGGTTAAAGACTATTCTAATTAGAAAGCTGATATTAAATGCATTCTGAAATGATATGAAGATAGCAAAATTTGCTTGTGTTGATGATATCGAATAAAACATCGCTGTATCACCTGCATTTTCATCCTCAAGTATATCGGCGTCATTCATTATATCCTGAAAGTTGACAGAATTACAATTTTGTTATAGAATGTTATAGAATAATGTTATAGAATAAATTGATCTATAGTAAACTATATATTTGCTTTCAATAAGTTATTTATTGCGTGGCCATTTCTATCACTATCATTTCTATCACTTTCTATCACTATAAGAAAACTATAAGATATAAGAAAACCAAAATTGTCATTTAAATACTAAGAAATTCATATGCGAATTCTGAAAGATACTGTTATCTGAATGTGGTCATATCCATCATCACTGATCTTGAAGATCCTTAACTGATAAACGATAAAATGTGTAAAGTGACAATTCTATTTAGCAAATTTAACTTAAAGGCTATAATTTAGCAGAAAATCCAACTAACTTCAAGGTTTTTGGAAATCTTTTTCATAAATGCAGCATAAACAACAACAAGCGTTCACGAGCCATTGCTTCATGCATAAACACAAAGCAACGTCGGTTAGGGCCAAGGCGACGTTTTATATCTATCAAACCGTCTATCGGATGCATAGCTTCATATTTCATAACCTAAGAGAAAGAAAACTGATGAATAATTGTATAGCTCGCTCATTCTGGATCACCTAAAAATGTCACGAAACTACATGTGCTGTTACATTTGGAAAACCAAAAAATTAAATTTCAAAATTTACTTAGAGAATAAAAGTTTTTAACCACTCTTCCATAACAGTATGACAGAAATTTCTCATAAATCCTGAAAATCAAAAAGTTACAAATGTAATTAGACTAATTTTATCAAGAATATCACCCGCTGATTCTATCGTCAGTTTTTGCAAGCACAAATTACTTTGACAAAACAAAGCGTCATAATTCATGAAAAGAATTTTCGACCGGTCGTAACGCTGCACTATCAGTTCGCGTCAAATCCGAAGAACAGAGCATTTTCTGAAATTCAAAAGTGAAATAATCACTGTTTATAAATATCCCAAATTCCAATTCATATCATATTCTGATAAAGATAACTTTCCTTTACTAGTGACCCAATTTCTACCTTTACACAAAAATAAGATTTAACGAAATTTTTCTATTGAAAAATAATAATGATTGTACACAATAAAGCATCAGCACGCATCGAACATATCCTTTCCACACTGCCTGTTATGTTGCCAATAAATTGTAAAAAGTCGAAAATAATGTGGACGTAATGCTGAAGCAACATTCATAAATGCTTGTTCATTCTGAAAATAGATGAATCTTGATTCATTTAAAAGAAAAAAATAATTACTCAAAAGAAAAAAAAGAAATATTTATATTCCAGAAATGTATATTCTTATAGCAACATACCAGCATATTAATTTTTATTAAATATTTCCCACTAATACATACCATTTACCTTTTAGCTTACAGTCATTTGATCATAGATTTCTCTTAACTGAATTAATGAAAATGAATTGTAAACTTTATGGTAGAGTTCAATGGATCGTTTAAGTACTGCACACCAAAATTCTGCGAAAGTTCAATCAAAATAAAACGTCGGTGTAACATCGATGATGCAAAATACTTTTCGATTAGCTGTTCTCCAGCGTCCTGCAAAATAATGTAAATCTGTAAAGCCGGAAGCATTAGAGCCAAATTGTTAAGAATCATCAGTACTTTAATCGAAGAAATGTTAAAGAAAAAATCTTAAAAGTTAGTAACGTGAATCTCTTTAGGATTTACATATAGTCGTATTCCCCTAATAAATGTATCAAGCTAACTGATAAAGATGGAAAAATGTAGTTGCTAAATTTCAGACTTATGAAATGACGTAGCTGTATAAAATTCTTACCGAAGTCCTCTTACAAAACAAAAGTACTTACACATCATTGGTCGGATGATGAATGGGACGTAAGTTTGATGTATATACCTGGACAATCGTTGAATTAGCTCGATGTCCTTTGGCTGTTACACGATGATGAGGACCGAAAGTAAGTGCGAACAATTTTCTTGTAAGAGCATTTCTCTGCCCTATCAGAAATAATAAATTAGATATAATTGATCGACTAAACATTATAAACCTGAATAGATTTCAAATTACTCCATTACTCGTCATAAAATAACTATGCATTTACGATTAATTCTCATGCTGTTTTCATGCTAGTTCGAATTGATAATAATACAACGAAATCAATTCTGACCATATTTATGGATAATCGTTTATTGTTTAGATGATACACGAAAAAACAATGAAATTGAAAAAGATGAAGTTCTTCTTCTTCTAGTGACCCTAATTGTTCCCGTGATTATCTCTATCCTACTTATAATCACTCCAACTATATCAAAACTAGTGTGGAAAAACAGCTAATCTCTTATCCATAGGCTACCATGATAAACCAACAGTAATACTTATGCGGAAGCGCTGTCATTTGTTTAGCAGTGTGATTGGATACATTTCGACTAAATTTTAGTCTCTTGAAGGAAATCCACAAAACTAAAATAAATGATCAAATTGTATGACTTCAGTTAAGTAAATGATAAATTCCGAGCTTTAGTTACGGGAAAAATTATTAAAGCAATTTTTTTATTAAGAGAAATAGAAGAGTGGCATCCTAAAACGTGGCATCCTGTCTCTTATGAATGTAAAGACAACTTTTTAGGCTTTCATGCACAATAACTCTCACGTCATTCCACGATTAAGGATGCTTTAAAATGATTCCATTTAGTAACGTGTTANAATTTTTTTATTAAGAGAAATAGAAGAGTGGCATCCTAAAACGTGGCATCCTGTCTCTTATGAATGTAAAGACAACTTTTTAGGCTTTCATGCACAATAACTCTCACGTCATTCCACGATTAAGGATGCTTTAAAATGATTCCATTTAGTAACGTGTTAACTTTAATCAACATTCGAATATCATGCTCATGATGAAGGATGTATTAATAATCAACCTGGACTGAATTTAACGAAAAATAATAATTGAACATTTAATGAAAACATAAGCGTAATCTAAGAATGCTTTAGGGAAGTATCCAGTATAATAACATAAGTTACCTGGCAAAAGACTCACAATGTCGACCGTCAAAATTTTAAATGAATAAATCAACATAAAATTCATTGTAAAGTAGCATCTACATTTTTTTTCAAATAAGGAATATTTCCACTCTTTATAGATATCTCCAATATTTCTCTTAGGCTTTAAATCTCTTTACGAGAAGCTTTGGGTTTTTTTTATACATGAAAATATGAGTTTAAATTGAAAATTTGTTCTAAATTCAACA
>SSBO01000022.1:0-25228 GCA_005281725.1 Wuchereria bancrofti | reverse complement strand
TTTTAAATGAATAAATCAACATAAAATTCATTGTAAAGTAGCATCTACATTTTTTTTCAAATAAGGAATATTTCCACTCTTTATAGATATCTCCAATATTTCTCTTAGGCTTTAAATCTCTTTACGAGAAGCTTTGGGTTTTTTTTATACATGAAAATATGAGTTTAAATTGAAAATTTGTTCTAAATTCAACAAAACAAGCCTGAATAACAATAAACACAAAATAAATACAGAAATCTAACAAAAGAAATAGTGTAAGACAATATTCAATGATTCAGATCAGGTATATGCGCAACTTTTCGAGGTTCACGTGTATTTGTTATAACTGACTTTACTTCACCAAAAGAACATGGTATCATCCGTTCACTCAAATCCCCAATATCGCTCACAACACAATTCATCTTCTATGGTACTGAGTAAATATAAATGATTATCACCGAAGCCGATAACACGTGCTAGGGTGACATCACCGGGATGTATAACTGCTCTAGTTTTACTTACAAAAATATTAGGTCCTATTTAAGGAATTATCGAGATTACCATAGCAGGTAGTTTTGTTTCTTCCTAATATTAATCGCTATTCGGTTTAATCCCTCATCATTTAAAGTTGTAATTAACCTGTATGCAACAATCTTTTCCTAGGTTATTTGAAAGTTTCTGAAAGTATGAAAACAACGTAGTATACATAAGTTCACCCAAAAATGAAAACAATAGTATATAATTGACATATATAAAGTTCAATAATTTAATTCAACTAAAAAAACCACTTTTTCTTTCTTGATTGGCATTATATTTTCTTTCCTCAGTATTCCATTAAATTCGTGAGATAAAACGAAACACTCCACGCAGTGTACTGTACATATGCAAATCTCTGACCAATATTTTGCACCCAAAATTACGCTAACTACATCAATGTGACCCATATTCAAAATTACGCTAACTACATCAATGTGACCCATACAAAAGCTTAGTATGCTTAATTAACCTTCACCAATACTTTAAAGAGCTTAGTATCTTAAAAAATGAACTTGATATCTTAAAAAATGATAGAGAAGAATTAAAAAAGAAGCTTGATACATCATAAAAAATAAGCTTGATATCGAAAATGTTCAATCCGATACTAATTAAGGCACGTTTTATGTTCACTTAGAGTTGTAAATTCTTAGATTTCTTCTTTTGTTTCTTTTTCTCAATTTTTGGTTTTCTAACTTTTTCGGTAACCACGTAGAGATGAGCTTTAAGGAAAATAAACCTTAGCAGCTGCAATACATCCCACGTATGGCATGACATGTCATTTCTCTTTCTCCGATTCTCGTCATACTTCCACTACTTTTGTTTCTTTGACGCTGTAAATTAGACTGCACAAAAAAATATTGCTACTTCAATTCCTGTTCTATTCAACATCTTCGAAACTCCCAGCTTTAAAAAAAATAGGTAATAACAAATGAAAACATTTGCGTTCCCCACATGTCTCCAAGTGACAAATTTCCCTCAGGCTGAAACTTCCTTCCTGAGAGAAACCTTCCATTAGATAATTAGATAAAGAAAGTGAGGAACTGTCATTAGATAATTAGATAAAGAAAGTGAGGAACTGTCATTAGATAATTAGATAAAGAAAGTGAGGAACTGTGTGCAATTATACTACATAATGATAGCATAATTTATAAACGAAGAAAAAAACAAAAGAAAATAGCAATGACTAACACGATTTTAAAAGAGACAATCAAGAAGCATAGATCAGAAATTCATGAACTCTTGGTCTGGTTGGACCATGTTGCACTGGGTTACTCTTTGGACTACGGCCGGTGATGTTGCTTTGGATTGAGGCAAAGAAGTGTTCGTTGGTGGAGTCACGTGGGTTGAGTTGTCTTGGACGTGTAATTATATCTGATGTGAAGTTGTAGAAATTAACGAAAGATATAGGGTCTTGCTGTTGCATACTTTTGAAAGGTGATGGGAATTGTATGGCTGTGCAGATAAGTGCAATCAGTATTTTTCAGTAACTAACAGAACATGTCGTCCACTTCCGTTTGCCATTGTGGTGATTCTAATTTGCAAATTTTGAAATTAAAAAGAAAATGCTTTAATTGCAGTATTTGCAATTTTATGCTATATCATCATGAATTTCGCCATGACAAATTAGATTGGTGGATTTGACACAACATAGAACCCTTGAAAGTAAATCTCCTCATACTGGATTTCATAATTTTAAGATTTTCAGAAAACTGATAGGAAGTAAATTGAGATAAATTGAGTAAAAAGAGTTTCACTGAAATTATTCCAGTTAATATTGTTTAATATTGAAATAGGAATAGATCCTGCTTATTAATTCATATTTTTGGCTACTTTCCTCCTCCAGATCATTTTTAGAAAATATGATTTGGTTCCGAATAAGATTTGATAACTTTTATAAGGATGATTTCTAGTATCTTCAGGATTTATATATTCATAATCGTTTAGTAATAAATGTTACCTGATTTCTTTATTCTTTCCGCTGATGTTAATCTTATCATGTATCAGTGGATTACAGATTACAGTTGGATGTGATGCATTGTAACCAGCCACCACCACCTCTGCCATCATCATCGTTTTCAATTCTACCTGAACCTCCGCCGTTACAGCTAACAACAAGTAACTTATAACAGGTGGTTTCATTCATAATGCTTATCCATATGAAAGTATACATTTCATTGCCTTAGTAGAATTGGTTGTCTTTTCCAGTTTTTGTATAGCATTATTTAATTTATTTTGGACAAATGCAGTTACTGGTTTAGTTCGTTCGATTTTTAAAAGTTATTATTTGATTGATTTATCTTGGCTTTGTAAAATTGATCTGCTAACAACTTAAGTTTCTGCAAGGAAATACATCACTATCGATATAGTAACAATACGGTAGTTTGAAAGGCAGATAGAGGACACTTCTACCTATTAGTAGTCAAAAAGTTCTCGAAGTGCGGAATCACTAGTGGAATGGATGACCAATATGCTATCAATTTCTCTCAGCACCCGATGCTTGGTGTTGCATCGCATCATCCCATTTTATCGAATTGACAAAAATAGATTTCAGTAGTTTTTGTAGATTCTTATTGGTGGGATACGCAGCAATTTTACGAGCCAGTAACTATTGCAGTGAGTGAAAGTTAGTTTACTTTGTAATGTGTACCTTCAGATTCGTACTTTTTTTATATTGAGCATCATATATTATTAGCATAAATAACTTTCATTCCATAATAACATGTTTCGTGATTGCTTACTATCAATTCTTAAACATTTTTTTACTTGATTTCTTAACTTATTTGATGTGATATTCTTGTCATTTCATGCTCTATATCCATATTTACGTCTCTTAATTTAAATAAAGAAGCAGAAAATTAAGTACTGTTTTGCTTATTTGAAACAAAGCTTTGTTAGAGAACGAAAAGTATTCTGTTCGTTCACGTCTTTTATTGTGTCTCTATACATGTGTGGATACCAAACTGAAGCACATTGCTTCAATACTGTGAACCATTACACGCATCTAATGTGGGAGTATTGCGCAATAATTTGATTAACCGAATAATACAAACGCATTCCGAACGGAGAACTTATGTTCGTTTGATTGATTCACCGCCACCGCTACCTGAGATAAATTTTTCCAAGATGCTGCTTCTTCACTGTTCGATCTGAGCTAAATGTAGTTTGTGTGGCAATGAATGCATCTTACAATTTCCATAGAAATTACATAACTTTCTGTGCAGAAAATTTGTTTTAATTGTCATATTTTCAGTTTGGTATGCCAGTAAAGCAAATCGCTGGGACACTGCAAATTATCAGCCTTAACACAGATTTATAGGCAGTTTTTTTTTTGGAAACAAATTGGCTGAAATGGATATGGTATATATTAGAATAAAGACTGATTTCTAAATCTTGCATTGCATGAGAGTTATTTACAGAGAGTGATATTCAGCGTGCTGAAAACGTATCTTTCAGAATGTTGAACGGGTTAGATTTCTTTTTTATGAGAACTGGGGAGCTTTTCGCCTTAACATTTCTTATGGCAAATTATAAGTGTAGTGTGTATCCTTGCTTTCTACAGCTGTTAGGAAACTAGTGATAAGCGATTTGTGATGAATGGTATGTTTGAATGCATCGTTTTTTTTTTTTCTTTTTTTTTTTGAAGCCTCCTTTAACGCTGAAAAATGCGCCTCAGTGAAAACGTGAATAGCTGATTGTAGAATTCTGATTGAGAATGAAGAGGAAATCGAGTGATACATTTATTTACATTTACTTTTTCATTACTGCATTACAGGCAATTCAGTCAGATGGTTTGATTGGACAGAACACGAAGTTTTCTACTGGTAAGTTACATTTTTCCAGTTCACATTTTTAGAAAGGAGAGGATGAGATATGGACAAAATAAGTGCTACTGATTCGTCGAAAGTCTGAAATCTTCGGATCATAGCTATGATTAGTCATGCTTAACAAGATTCAGAACTTGAAAAAGAAACAGTTGTGAATGAAAACTGCCTTACCACAAGATCGCAATTTAAAGAGAAGGTATTTAAATTGCCGGAGAACTATGCTCGTCCACAATCTTCAGAAGGGCGCACATTCCCGTTGAAAGTTCGAAGTGACGATATGACTTATGATAGCAACGATTACAATGAATCTCAACCTGAAAATATATTCAGTTTTTGAAGACTGCCTTATTACTTTTTTCTATAGTTCTATAAGTAATGCATAAGATTATACCAGTCTTTGATGCGTAGTGCTTGGAACGTTGTATACTCATTTTCCTTTACCCAGTGATTCGTTGGTCTTTGCTCCTGTTATTTACCTTCAAGAAGAGTTTGCAAGTACTGAATGAGAAATTTTTATTTCACTAATGCAGACCATTTGGATTAACAGCACTCAAATGTTGTAACTAATAATCCACATTTCTTTTCAGGATTCTCATCGCAACAGTCCTGATCCACTGTTGAAATTTACGTCTGTGAAACAAACGTTCATTACCCGTAGATCAAACTCCGGCTGTTATTCGTACTGCTACCAAAATTGTGCGTAAAGTTGCTTATCCTACGCAGAGGATTCTGACTTCAAATCTCGTCATCAGTAATGGAGTTTCCTGTATGGTTTGTGAACTGTTTGTTACCTTATATGGATTCTATTTCTCTGTATGTATACTTAATAAGGTGATTTTCGGTTAAGCTGTTGTTTTATTTTAGTTGATCCTGTAGTTTCTGCTCATTCGAATACGTTAGCTATAGCACCAAAGACAGCAAAACCAGTAAAACGTATATTTTCCAATGGAACAATGTCAAAAACGGTATGTCGTGGAGAAGACGACTAACAAATGAAGGTTTGGAAGTTGAGGATGAAGTGCCTATAAGGTTTTTTCTTGTTAGAGAGGTACACTGTACAAATACACGTATTAGGATTAAAAAATAAATAAGTAGACATATAAGGATCATGAAAAAGTTAAAAAAGAACGTTTCAAATAGTTTTTGTTATTTGAATGGTTCATATAGTCATCTACTATTTCTATATGTACAGTTCATGTATTATTCATGAAAGCCTGTTTTAGCAGACAGTATCGGTGCATAACATTGCATTTAGTGGGCAAAAGTTGGACCGTCGACTTCGTAGGATTAAAGGTGAGAATAAAAATATTCTTAATATCATTCCATTTTGATGTGAAATATAAATTAGTCGACATTTTCTTTAAACCAGATTTTATTTTTTTTTTCCAATACTAGTTTAGTATTAATATTTTCAACTGCAATTTTTAAAGATAATCTGTATATGGAGACATCTCATGAGTGTTTTGAATTCGCGGAACATCGTCATTGCCTAGCTGATTTCGTCTGTCCTTTCGATCATGACGGTGATTCAACCCACAGAATGACGAAGATTTGTAGCAAGTAGGGTTTCTTTTTTCATTTTTAGATGAATTATACTTGAAAGTTTTAAATTTATTTGTATGATGAAGAGTAAGATAAGCATTGTGTATTAATTCCAGATTAATATTTGGTTTATGTCGGGGTCATTGTAAGCAGGTTCATTGCCTTTCTTCACATCAGATGCCAATTTGTGATTATTTTTTGCGCCTTACTTGTTCCAATGAACATTGTCAATATTTGCATGTTAAGCATGCTGTCGGCAGTAAGCCGTGTGAAGATTTCAATCGAGAAATTTGTAAAAAAGACTCAGGCGTATGTTATTTAAGTTTATCATCTTGCAATTATAGGAACTGTACACTAACGTTACTTAAGGAATTGGTTCAGTCTGAATCTTACAAATTTTATTTCTTCTTTAAATCCTTGAAGTTTTATTTTCAATTTATGAAATTGCAAACATTTTATGACATTGGAAAGTTTTTCTTGGAATTGTGGACCTGTTTGGCGATGACGCAAACTTCACATTGAGGGTGCAACTTAATGTGTCAGTTCCGTCGGTTGAATTCACATGCATTCTTTGAAAGAT
This sequence comes from Wuchereria bancrofti, assembly GCA_005281725.1. Classification (NCBI taxonomy): domain Eukaryota; kingdom Metazoa; phylum Nematoda; class Chromadorea; order Rhabditida; family Onchocercidae; genus Wuchereria; species Wuchereria bancrofti. The sequence continues at coordinate 18,766 of SSBO01000022.1, read as the reverse complement.
GTCTAATTTTTTTTCTGAGCCATAACATTATCCAAGAATTAAACTAGATAAGGGTTGATGGGAAAGGAAATGATTGATGTGAGGTCTGTAGGAATTTGCACTGACACTTTATTTAAAAAGTTTTTTGAAAAAAAGTTGATTACTCATTTACGCTATCTCTTTACTTTTTTCTTTTTGATATGATTCATTCAGTATTTCTCATTGTTTAAAAGTTAGGGTTTTCTACAGTCACTAATTCTGTGCTATCTGCTATCTATCTGATAATTTATTGTAGAACTGATACCAAAATTCACTTTTTTTGAATTAAATTTCATTGTTCGTTTCCTCATCGTTACTACTATTCGGTGATTAAAAAGAAGTGTGACAGACTTGATATGCCTAACGTAACCCAACTGTCTTTACGTTATAGCGAAATAGCTAAGAGGTTTCTGGTATTTTTCTGCTTAGATTAAGTTGGGTGTAACGAAAGCTTTGAATTTTTGTCCAATCTGAGAGAAATTTGGACTTTAGTGAGTTCGTTCAAGTAACGTAATCATTAAAAAGTAACGTAAAACATTTTCGGTTGTTCCGTTATGTATTTATTATTTAGGGTGCTTCTTAGTTGTCTTATCCTTTCATGAATACATTAAGATTCTTTCTTCATTACCAAGTGATTTAAATTGAAAAGACAGTTTTTGATTAATGAATGGTAATATACAGCGAAGAAAGCGATGATGAAGGATGCGCGATGTAAATAAGAAGTATACATTACAATGGATAGTAATGAAGTTTTAGTTTTCTCTTTTTCTTTTATGAAATAGTTTTTGCATGAGTAATGTAAAGTGGCTTTTCATCCTCACATATTTTCCTCATGATTTGGAAATCATGGACTTTAGTATTATTGATTATTGTGATAGGTAATTGAATTTGTCTTCAGAAAATGCTATTATCAGAACCATATTTGTTGCAAATTTTTACCATCTGATAATGCTTGCTTGGTCATTTGATTTGTAATTTTAATTGGTAATCAAGGACTTATATTTTTCGAANTTAGTATTATTGATTATTGTGATAGGTAATTGAATTTGTCTTCAGAAAATGCTATTATCAGAACCATATTTGTTGCAAATTTTTACCATCTGATAATGCTTGCTTGGTCATTTGATTTGTAATTTTAATTGGTAATCAAGGACTTATATTTTTCGAAATACCCCGTGTTGCATTTATTAAAATTTTTGTTCGATAAGTAGTATTTCAGAAAAGAATTAGAACTTCTTCTATTCATTCGGTAAATTTCAGTTTGTAAACGTTTTTTGGTAGTATGTCAATTTTTTACTGTTTTTTTCTAGCCTCGGTACAAACTTCTACTCTAGCAAAGACTTAAGATATTTTAAATCTTTGTTTCAAATTTTTGTTTTAAATTCATGTGACCATTTGACTTTCAGCTTATTACTGGCTGCTCTGTGTAACGTATATTTTTTTTCATCACAATTTTTTTAAAGATAATGAGATTGCCTTGCCTTTAATTTAAAAGTATATGGGTAGAGAATTGACAATGAAATACCACTCTATAAAATGGAGTTGTTTTGAGCCAAATAAATTAAGCAGTTGATTATGAATGATGGGTGTTTAATAAATGACAATTATTTTTTGATAATAGTTTCTATGCTGTTAAAGAAAATCTTCATTCCGATAAGTTTAGAATGGCTATGCTCGGCTACGTTAGTCTTTTAGTAGTAGAAAGAGCAGTGCTTTAAGGATGTGAGATGTTGGTGATGAAATAATTAAGTTGTAAAGTTGAGATTTCTAGTGCCAAGGTATCCATTACACTTCTTACAATCCAGACCTTCTGCTGGAAACCGGCTGAATATTGGATAATGATTTTTAATACATTATCCCTGAAATCTGTGCCTGTTAATTCAGAGTTAGTTGATGGAACAATGGTTTTGTTTTGTTTTTCTCGTTTCAGGGTTTTTCGGAAGCATAATTAATTTTCGATGAATTATTATCCATGTGGTACGAACGAAGCCAGCATAACGTAGTTCGGTAAGCTAGTGCGATTATGTTTCTGTTGGTAGTGCTTGTAGAGGTGATATATATATGTCTTGAATGCAGGAAGCTTTCTCCTCTTATTCTTCATTAGTGCCACATAGTAATGTGAAAAAAAAATATTGAAAATGTATGGTTTTGAAATTGCTTAGTATGAATGAAAATAGAAATTGTGTAAAAACGTGTTCTTTTTGCATCATACATGATTGATTTACATACAGTCTATATTTCTTTCACTATCTCCTTATCTTCCCTTATTGCTGTGGGCAAACACAATGAAAGAACATCACGGTGGTTCACCGTGCATCACCTTATCATCATTTAAGCAGTCGTTAAGACGGCCAACCAGTGGTAAAAGGTAAATGAGCCAGGTGATATCCAGGTGTATGCATACGGTTTAGTATTGTATAATAACTTTCATTATCGTTTAAAAATTAGTAGCACGCTAAAGGGAAAGAAGATATGGAATTGCCATTAGACTGTCAGCATTATCATTAACTTCATCAATTTTTCGGAGGGAAAGATGCTTTCCATGTTTTTGCTGCTGAGGGATGGTTGTGTCAATTCAACTTTACCAGGTTTTAATTACCATATTCTTCGGACATAGAATGCCCATGAGTGAAGAGAGATGATATTTACGAATAGTATATCTGTTGCTGCCTAAGATAAGAAATTTGAAAAAAGATAAGCAACTTGTCCTTGCATTACGAAACGACCTTGAGCTGAAAGGTTTTCTTTTTTTCGGGTAAGTACCGGACAATTGTCCTGTAGTGCTAATCGCTGAAACACATGCAAAAAGAACGACAGTTGTTAGGGATTTATTTCTGGGGATACGGTTGCTGTTGAGAATCATAACAATGTTGCTGGGATTTGTGGAAGAAAATTTTTTTGTTTTGGAGCATTTCGCAATCGCTCATCTTGCCTACGTTCTAACTAATCTCATTCTCAGTAGAAAAGGTCGCACAGATGTTCTCAGAGTTTTTAAATTCTTTAAGGTACCTGCAGAATCTTACGAAAGGTACTATGTATCTAAAGATACTAGATAGTAACCATGGTCAAAGTGGCATATATCATCACATATCAAATTACAATTCCGAAAACTTGACGTTAGCACGATACAGACGGTATTCGGTCGTTTCTTACATCTCTAATGAATTTGTGTGAATAAGGAAGATTCTGGAACATTTTAACGATTAAAAATTTGGTGAAAAGAAATTAAAGGCATAAAAATTTCCAGCGATAAATTAGTATTTTTTAGTAAGCGGTAAAAATAAGCAGAGTATGTGATAACCCACTTTAGAAACTCTTTCGACAATTTTCCTTTGCTGTACGGGAAAGATATGTATCGGAAGTGATCAATTTCTGTCATGAATAATAAAAGATTAACATCAGGGGCAGCAGTATCTCGACAGATTGGTATGGCTGATATTCGGGAGTAACGGAGAGTTGGATAATCATTATAAGATGGATAAAAATTAGGAAATCAGAACAGTACTTCAAGTAAAATTTATATTTTACTCAGTTTTTAAATATTGTACCTTACTAGTATTTCTATACTGACTTGTATTTCTATGAATAAAACTTAGTTTTCATTAATATTTCCCCATCATTAAGTGGTGGAAACAAATATATGACTGAAACCAAAATAATTATTGGAAAATAATGGAAAGAATAGAGTTGAGAATACTTGTTGAAATTGCATAATTCATTTAGAAAAATGGACGAATGATTTTGTTAATTGTTTTAATTCTAGAAGAAGGAATCAAATATTAAAATTATGGAATTTCTTCGATTGCTGTTAAATTCCTTTACTTTTGAACACTTCTATACTTTGGTTAGTAATTTAATGGATGTGTCTAAATAAAAAAAAAGAAAAAGTTAAACAAATGGAAGAGCAGACAGAGGCGGAGTTTTCATCGAAAAATGGCTTTCTTTTTCAAAGACTAACTTATGAATAAGGATGATAAAAGGTATAAGCTGAGTTTACAAAACAGTTTCAAACATACCGGACGTAACGTTCGGAAAGCTACGTAAGGATGCAGAAATGCGATGGCAAGATGCTATGGATTCTGGTAGTATTCTTCACTTTTTCTTCACTGCTTCCTTCTTTCATCAATGGTTCGTTGTTTTATCAATAGTTATCATTTGTTTTAATATTTCTTCCCCATCGCTTCCTCTTTTCCCTATTCTGATTATCATTGATATCATTGTCATTTATCTTTATTGTTAATCGTACAACTGTCATTATTAAGTACTGTTATTGCTTTAAGCAAATGTTCGCTATTATCACTGTTATCATTAGAACTATCATTGTTATAAATATAATCATTCCAATTACTATGTCGATTATAAATACCATATACTTGTAAATTTGAAAGGATTATTTAATAAGATCTTCCTTTCCTTTTATAACATTCAACGATTTACCTATAGCAAATACATTCTTTAGAGGTATTTATAGAATGGTTTCTAAAATGGATACTACGCTATTTTATCAGGAAGGCAAAACGATCCCAGAAGTTTGGTATACTACTCCGGAAATATTCTGGAATAAATACCTTTCGAATATTACATACACAAAATTTCAAAATTATGGTTCACTTGAGCCAGGATTTAGCTGTTTATTACGTAATGGAATTATTAATTAAACCAATAACCAATAGAGATAAGCAAGATAAACCTATTTTTTCTAAAAATTGTGAAATAGGGTACACTTTTTTTTCATAGTTGTTTTTTTTTGACATAGTTGTTGTGAATTAATAATAATGTTATTTAGAGTTTCATTTTACTAATTAATTAATGAATAAATACAGGACAAAAAAGAAATAAATTGGAAAAAAATATTTCTGGAAATTTGAAAGAAATTTTAATTGTTTTACTTCATTAGAAATGGCTAGTTTTAAGCGCTGCTAATTCCAATTCATAGTACATTGTTTGAAACAACTGCTGTTGAATAATATCCATGAAAAAAAGAAGCTAAGCATTTTGCTGAAATTAAAAAAGCAATGCAACGAAAAGACAGACGTGCAAATTTTCTGGGAGATCACAACTGAAAGATTAATTTTTTTGCATGCTTTACAGCCTAGGCTTAGTCTACACTTTTAAGAATTCAGACTACAATCGCCGAGTTAATTAATATCTTAAATAAACTTATGTTAATTATGTAATTAATATCTTAAATAAACTTATGTTCACTATCTCTGCAATAACTATCGTCGCATGACTAATAAAATGAGAGAACTTTGAGCAACAGCGAGAAGAAAAGCTTTACATAATAAGTTCATTAAGAGTCAATTAAGCTTAATTAATGAAGGGATTCCGAAATAAATTCTAGTAATCCCCGATTATAAATTTTTTTTTGGAGTATAATTGAAATTTTGAAAATTCGTCTGAGAAGAAAAGATTTTAAACAAGCAAAATCTTTAAAAACTTATTTTGATATTTGCAAGATATATGAAAACGAATTTATATATTATCAGTATTAATTATTGAATTTTAAAATTTCTTTTCTTCAATTCGTTCATAAAGAAGAAAAAAAATTCCATTTTTTTATCCTAAATAGTTATAATTTATCTGTATCGTTCATTTATTGAATAAATCTTTAAAAATGAAACAAAATTTAATGGAATATTTTTAATTTATGTTACACTGTTGAAAATCTGATAGCCATAAATTCGTCACTTTTTCTTTTTATTTCTTCGTTCAAATAAACAGCTGACCGATTAACGATGTATGATTTCAAAATAAAGGAAAGACATTTCACTATCATGTTTTACTATTGTAGTGAAATTTAATTAGAAAAATGTTTTTGATCATTTTTTTGCAAAAAAAAATTTTTTTTGCACTATTTTCAAGATTAACAACAATAAAGTACGGTAACTATGTAGGATACGGTAACTTTTGCAAGGAAAAGTGGAGAATTATTCATAACAATTGTTCTGGTTTAAAATAATATTAATAAACTTTGATGAGATTCTTTTTGCAAATATAATCATTGAAAAATTTTAGTATTTTGTTAAATTTTTTCAAAGTGAATTTTTTAATTTGAAAAAAAAGGCAAATGTTAACACAGAAATTATCAGGATTATCAGTTTTTTCCTCTTCATCTCTTTTTGCAGGATTAGCAGGGAATTATTCAACTAACGCTGGTAATATGACTGTATTTGAAATGTCTAATGCGGTAAAAACTGATGAAACACCTGCGGACAACATTACTTCGGTGCTTAATGCTACAGAAGTAAACGCTGATTTGACGTCCAGTTAAACAATCTGGCACCAATGAACACGTGACATGTGCACGTGAAAAGTCTTGAATTTTCGGACATACTTTGTAAATAAGGGAGAGAGAGAAAAATGAATGTGAAAGTCTAACTTTTCAAACTAAACTAGGCTATGTTATGCTACATAATGGCACGTGAAAATATTAACTTACGGATTAAATAGTATTGTCATGAAGTCTTTAATTCGAGCAGTTCGTTGTTTTGCATAAAAGAATTTTGTAAAGATTTGCTTTGTGGAAGATTGGTAGGAATATTGTCAGTCAATAGACGAAGATTTCTTCTTGATTACTGATGATTGAAGGATCTGTTTCAAAGTTTGAATAGGAATTGGTAATGAGGCAGTTGAATCGCAGCCTAGGAGAGGTCAGTTAAGCTGTCGCAAACGAAAGTTCTTCGTAAAGAGTAGATAAGTAAATGATGACGAGGAAGTAGTAGTAAGTAATAAAAGAAAAAAGAAAAACGTGTGAATTAATTTATTAGGTGTTCAACATAGGTGCTTAAAATATGTGAAATTTATGTTACAAGAATCTACTTGTGAATTATATAAACAATCAAAGTAGAAGAGATTTCTAGATTTTAAATTTTAAGCAATTGATTGAGTTTCTATAATGATATTCACAATCACTGTAAATATATTTACTTATATAATTTGCTAACTTTTAATTTATGCTTTCCTCAACTTATTTTTTGTCTGGATTTCTAAAGTCATCATAATGTACCAGAAATCGGAAAATCGCTTATTTATTTATTTGATTCTTTTATTTAATATTTCATTGTTTTATCTTATTTAGATCGAATCACTTTGTCTTCGAATGCACAACAATACAGCGTTTATGGGCGTTCAACCGTTTACACGTCTTGTGCTCTATTCAGCTAGCGAATGTCGCCGGAACTGTGTTGATTTGTATCCCAAATGTGTCGCCGGTATGCGTGAAATTTGAAGAAATTAATTTAAATTAGGAATTCCCAATTTAGCATTGATATAAGCAATTAATAATACAACTAGCAGTTAGGCTGCGGTAGGTTTTTTTTGAATAAATCAAATTTATGATTAAAAAACTAATTAATATGCTAATTGATAAGTTAAATGAAATTATTAACTTATTGGCGTGCAAATTTATGGATAATATTTTAATATGAAAAAGAGTTCTAGATAATAATCATGATTACAAAAAAAAGAAAACAGTGAAAAAGAAATTCTAATCACAATAAATCTTCAATAAAACATTAACTGAAACAATAAGCTCTTGTTTCTTTAAATGCATAATTAACGATAATTTCAATCCTTAATTTCATTTAGCATAGGAATAATTTTTGAATTTTAACTAAATATTGGAAAGTAATTTGAAGATTTCATTTACAATAACTGATTATAGAATAATTTTAATTTACAATAAATTTTAACAGTATTTTAACTGTATTAAATTTTTAATTGGATTGATAAACTAATTTTCAGTGATGTTTTACTATTTACATGAACGGGAGAAAAATCATATTTGTTATCTATTCAGCAAAAACAGCATTGATGAAGATGTAAGTGTATTTATTTCTGTATGACTGGTAAATGATGATTTGATTATTCAATTACAAATTTTTGCAAAACGTTGGAAAAGAGAATTTTTACGAAAAGACATTTATTATTGATTGATTTTCGGAATTTTACACATTGATATTGCTGAATACATTGTTTCGATCAAATTTATTGATACGTTTTGGATTTGTTGTTTTCTAGAAGTTATGGAAACCGAGTGTTTGATAAAATCTGAATCAAAAATTGAGACGAAATGGTTGTGGAATTTTTTACCATACATATCTTGAAAAGTCCATTTGCTCCAGGTTGCTTTGGTACCAGAAAAACCGATGAAAAAGTTGGATATGATACGATCGTTGGAAATTGTAGCCGATTGCCATCAATTCGATCCTTTCCCACCGCTCTTCACTGATTTCACGGCCTCTACTGATGGAGTGTCAAAAAAGAAACGAGGTAACCGGTTAAATCAATTGAATACTGTGGTACAATTTAGACTGATGAAATCATGTGACTTGGTTAAATTACTTTGATATGGTAATATCATTTGGTGTATTTCACCTAGACCATCAATTATTTACAATTGTAAGGGATATTAAGGAATCGTGGATTTCTGATGTATTTCTTATTCAGATGTTGGCTATGATAGGCCAATTGAAACTACCGGACCCTGGTCAACATGGTCTGAGTGTTCGACACGATCAGGTAAATACCATAATTGATATATGGTCAAAGAATTTGATTTGTTTTGATTTAATTTATAAGCTTTCTCAATTTCAGGTTTCAAGTTACTGAATGGAAGAGTATGATCTGGCAAAGAATTAACCACATATGAAATAAAAATGTATCTGTGAGACAGACAGTAAAGGTACAATAAATGAAAAAGTTATTATATATTCTTTTTAGGACGACAAGTTCGGTCGCAACTCTGTGAATATGGACGAAACATTCAGCGTCGACGGTGCTCCAGCAGCGCTTCTCATCATGAATTAGGTTACGGTGTTAAAATTACTAGTTACGCTCCAAGTATCGACATCAGTATATCGTATCCACCGTATCCATATCAGCACCCTGATGTCAGTTCGTAAGTATCTTTTCCCTGTTTCGATAAAGAATCATTTTTTACTTTCTATTCCGTATACTGTGTCGAATTATGACTCATACTTTATAATGATCACATCAGAATTGTGTTTTAGTGATGAATATAGGAGAATAATGAATGCACACAGTAAACAAATGGCACAATCATGCTGCTATTGGCAAGATTATTTCCGGCAAAAAACAAACTTGGCCAATGGACAAAAAATGCAGGTGCGATCTATAAAGATTTCAAAATAAATTCTTCTCCAGTCTATGCTTCAATATTTGATGCATATTTGTTTCATTGAAGAAAAGTGTATGTGATCGATTGAGACAGAAATTAAGGATAGATAACAATTCTATATAAAACATAAATCAATTGCAAATGCCACACGTATAGAATAATACTGCTAATATCGGAAACTCTTTCTACTTGAACAAACCTTTCAATTCAACAATATCCCAACAGGCTGAAAATACCAACAATTAGTTCATTCTTTTTGATTAATATGTTGACTAGGCTTTACTACTCTACATTATCATTTTCAATTTGCAGTAAAATATTTAAACGAATGATCACGTGAAATCCGTCACTAACATCTTCATATACTCATCAACTGAATGATTTCATTTCTAGATTCAACAACAACTTGAAGCCAGAGATGGTTGTCCAACAACATGTTCAACTTCTACCCAATCGAAACTTCTACCACTACCTTATAGTCAACCGCAACCTCAAGCACCAGTTTATGGTCCGCAGCCCCAACCATCAGTTTATGGTCCGCAACCCCAACTACCAGTTTATGGTCCGCAACCCCAAGCATCAGTTTATGGTCCACAACCCCAAGCATCAGTTTATGGTCCCCAACTCCAATTGCCGCCTGATGTTCAAGCACTAATAAGCGGTACTTTACATCTTACCAGCGATCTATAACTTATATACATTTGTAGTGTGCGGTTAAATTACTAAACTTACAGTATGGTCAAGTTGGTCAGAATGGTCATTTTGTTCTGCGACATGTGGAATTGGTATGATACAGCGATATCGTATTTGTAATACAGGAGAGTGTAAGGGTGAAAATGTTGAGTGGCGTACATGTCACGAAACTGTCCCATGTGTAGCAAGCTGGGCTGACTGGACATCATGGAGTAGTTGCAGTGGTAAGTTTTCTCTCGTTAAAATACATATTCGTCAATAATATCATTCTTTCTTCTCTTGCAGAAAAGAAAAAATTAGGTGACATCACTAACTACTTTTTAGCAACATGTGGAATGGGTGAGAAAATACGATCACGTTACTGTTATCTTGGTGCGAATTACTGTACCGGCTCCGATCACGAGGTAAAATATATTTCATCAAATAGCTAATTTTTCTGTCCCTTAGATACTTTTCTTCATATCGTTTTTCAGCACTTTTTTTAAAAAAAAGTTTACATTATATCGCTCATAGTAGTGTATTATATTGACCTGGATAAATAGTAAGCTTTTAAAAAATGGTATATGCTCCTGGTATTATACCATTGCTAATAGTACCGTATCATCTATGTGGTATTGTATTATGCTATGAAAATACCACATCGATTTCTGATATCTCATCATGTATAAAGATAATACACCCACATGCTGTAAATTTACTTGATGACGTTTACTTGAATTTAAATTTACATGAGCATCGTAACACATTGCAAAGCAATCTTACTTATTTGATGATATTATCATTTAAAGGTAACACAATGTGAAATAGCACCATGCCCAGGATGGGGTCAGTGGGAGTCATGGTCATATTGTTCAGTAACATGCGGTACTGGTATCAAAAGGCGTACACGTATTTGCAATGGCGATAAATGCATTGGTTCGAAAGCAAATTAATTTTTAATATGTACCTCTCGGTAAAATGTCCATTTTTTGGCGGTTACACAATTTTATGCCGTCTAGATCCGTAGCAAATTCTGGCTATCTTGAAAGAGTTCTGTCATTTTAACTGATTGTTTCATTTATTTATACTTTTTAAAAGGTACAATATTTAAATGATCTTTTTTTTTTAGGGTTTTCAATCAAAACTCCTTGAAATTGGTTTTACCGCACTTTGATATTACCTCAGCTACCATAATTAGGGTACCATAAGGTGCGTGAATGAAGTTGAAAGAATTGATTCGAACGACTTAGCTTACAGGAGACGCTTTTCAAGAAACTCATTGTTACCAAGAACAATGTGAGGGTTGGTCTGAATGGCAAGAATGGTCAGCTTGTTCGGTGTCATGCGGAGAAGGGGTCATCATTAGGGAACGTGTTTGCATGGGACGTAATTGCATCGGTAAAATTTCTTTTTAATTAATTCCAGATCACTTCATGTAGAACACACACAGGAGTAAGCAAAAGTTATCAAATAGAAGTCTGTGATAGATACGAAGCATATTTTGATAGCTTTTTGCTTATTTAAAGAATGAATTCTTCAAAAAAATAAATTGATAAGAGTCTATTTTCAACGTAATATCCGCTTATCACATAATTGAATTTTGATATGTAAACAATTTGTGATGGATAGAAAAGAGAAATTGTTGAGGTGAAAGTAGTGAGCAGAATATATGCGTGGAAGTGGCGTGCTCAACGTGGCAAGAATGGGGTGAATGGTCGACATGTTCGGCAAAGTGTAATTTCGGGATATCAACGCGAAGACGTTTATGCCATGGAATTTTCTGCCCCGGTAACTTATTTATATTCTGGCAATAAACTGAAAATCAATAATTTTTTTCTTGTGAAGTCGATAAATCTTTTTGGAAAGTCAATAAATTTTTTGGGAACAATCAATGGAAAGGGAAATAACTTCTGTGCGGGTAAACTGTATAAAGATATCATTAGTTATGCTCAGTTAAAAATTTCAGTGACATCTTAAATAAATTAAGCTACTCAAATTTAAACTAACTTATCGATGAAATTAAATTCTTGATTAGGAAAACGAGTGGAAGTGATGCCATGTCATGCCGGTCGTTGCGCAATGTGGTCAACATGGCAAGAATGGTCCGAGTGCTCGGTAACATGTGATAGCGGAATAAAACAGCGATATCGCAACTGTATCGGTGATAATTGTATAGGGAGTGCTGAGGTTTATTTTATGATATCATTTTTGATACCAATTACGTCCAGTTGATTCCATTAAAACAATTTGCTAGCATTGTTTCAGTTCATGCATTCCCATAAAAGGAACTCTCCCACATGAAAAATAGTCAGTGATAAGTTCGTCAATGATAGGCATATAGACACGGTAAGTTGTAATATTCTAGGATATGCAGTATTGTGAAACTGGAGTAAGTTGTCCACAATGGACAAAATGGACAGCGTGGTCAAGGTGTAGCCACGATTGTGGAATTGGTGAACGAATACGATATCGAGAGTGTTCAACTGCAGGTGAATCAGCTGATAGTTGTAAAGGTCAAAAATCGGTAAGATTTTGACTTTATTTCTTTTTTGAGTTATAGTTAATAATTTTGAAGTATTAATAATAAAAGACTGTTATATCACTGCAAATTCCGAAGCTTTGTGTTTTTTATACTTTTAGATGTTGGATAAAGAACTGAAGTATTTGCAAAATTTCGCTTTTAAGTATTAATTAGTGAATCGAGGTATTTGCAGTACTTGGTTACTAGATACTGATTGATGCAGAAAATTTTTTTTGTTCAAAACATTAATCTAACGATTCATTTATTAATAATTAAAGAAAATTTCTAACTATCCTTATAAAGGAGAGACGAAATTTGGATTAAATTAAATTCTCTCGAATTCTTGAAGATGGGTGATCGTATTTTTTTTGCAACAAAAAAACGAATGCATACGTGGTGATAATTAATTATGCTTGCTAATTAATCATTACATGATGAGAATAAGTGATAAAAATCAAATCAATTACTGGAAGACATGGAAATATCTTTTTCTTGCAATTAGCATTTTTATTCTTTTCACTTTTGTGTCTTCTATTTGTTGATTTATTGTTGCTACAGCATACTCGAAATTTGTAGGAAACTGCGGTATGCCTAGAACGATTATGCTGTGAATGGACCGCTTGGACAAGTTGGACACCGTGTAGCCATATGTGCGGTACCGGACGTAGCTCACGGACAAAAATGTGCTTAAGACTTGGCTATGGTAAGTATTCATCGTTCTTAAATGTTGCAAACGAAGCTATCAATCAAATGATCGCACAGAATACGTACTATGCATACTGTAATCAAAATACTGTGACTACAAGTTTACGACTATATTATGTATCATTTCTGTGTCTCTTTTTGCAGAACAGGATGATTCCAGCTGCACTGGTCAATGTTACGGTGATTCTCGTGAGGATAAGACTTGTGAGCAAATATCTTGTGCAACACCTACCTATCCACCAATATGCGTTCGGGTAACCGGCTACACACAGAGTTTAGCTGTTGCACCTAGTCCAGATGGATCTTGTCCACCTGGTTATGTTCTTGCTCCCGGTGTACCTGGTTATATTCCTACATCTATTACACTTGGTTATATTCCTACATCTATTACACCTGGTTATACTCCTACATCTATTACACCTGGTTATATTCCTGCATCTATTACATCCGGTTACACTCCTGAAATAAGTGCTTCCGGTTACGTTTCAGCACCTGATACACCAGATTACACTGTTGCACCAACTGCTGCCGGTTACGTTCCTTTACCAGGTATTCCTGGTTACTTCCCTCCACCTGCAACATCTGGTTACCCCGCTGTACCAGGAGTTTCTGGATATGTTTTTGTACCTGGCACGCCAAATTACGCTGTTGCATCATATGCTCCTGGTTACGTTCCACTACCAAATAGTCCCGGTTATGTTCCTCCCCGAAGTGCTCCTGGTTACTTTCTTACACCTTCCGGTTACGCTATGCCAGCCGGTATATTTATCGAAGTTAGATGTCACTGGGCTGAATGGTACCAATGGTCAGCATGCGAAAAAACATGTTATCATCATGTCAAACGTCGAACCAGGTAAATTCACCACACAAGCTCACGCATTAGTTTTACATTTTATATGTAACAGTTCTGTGTATATACAAGAAAAGTAATCTATATCATTGATTTTAAAGTTGAAATTCTCGTGTTTTAAGAGTTGAAAAGTAAAACTTTTAGTTTAAAAAAATTTTGTGATTTCGGAATTTTGTGATCATTTTAGGCATTGCATCGGCGAAGATGAATGCATGTGTAGTGGTGATGCGCAGGAAGAGATAAACTGCTTACTGCCACCGGAATGCAAAATTTAGAAATGCAAAATTTTTTTTTTAAATTATGCAGCAACTATCAGTCTTGTTTTATTCTAGTTATTTTGTTTCCAAGACATTATAATTTTGTACTTTTTTGTCATAATTTAATTCATCAGTCCAACTAGCCAAGCACCTTTCATTATCTTTCATTATTTCAATTATGCTTCCTCACTTTTACATTTCACACAAATTTACCGATGGATAAATTTTTCAAATGATTGAAATTCAAAGATGATTTAAAATTTTCATCCTGAATAAGCCATTTTGTGCATATTTTACAAAACCAAAAATATAAATTATTTGCAGTTTTTCGTTGTAGAAATAAATTTTCAAATAGAGTTTTCAATAAAATTGCTCTTAAAAAAATGTAATTTATCCTATTTTAAGCTGCCAGCCAACTTTTTTCTTAACTGCCGTATCTTTTCATTTCATTGCCACGTGTTTAAATTGTAAAAAAATCAAGAAATTTTGCTTCTCCATTATTCTTTGCTTTTCCCTTTTATAAACTTACTGCCATTATGTTTAATAATAAAACTTTTTGTGAAAATTTGGTTAGTCACAATATGAATAATGTAAAAATTTGAATGAAACTTTAATTTTGATTTATACTTACAGAACCATTAATTGTTATTCACAACAATCTTTATATTAACTCTTTTTATCTCCTTTTCTACCTGCAGTACTCCAATTCAACAGCTTCGAAACAGAATCGAATCAATATCTCTGAAACTATTGTAGAAAAAAGATGGGTTATTTTCATAGTCATTTTCCACCAAATTAATGCGCTAAAGATTAATTCAAAGAAGTTACATTACAGAAATTAAAACTGAACTAAAGATTTGATATTCCGTAATAGAAACTAAGTACGAATCGTATATGCTAATTAGAAGCTTCTCTTAAACAACAAAATTTTGAATTTCACAGGTTTATATTTATAAAGTAAGCTTAACTTGCTGTCATATTTAATAAAGATAGACATCTCTTACGTTAATAATGAAATAGCCAGTATCTTTTCATAACACCTTTTGTCACAAAATACTTTATGTTTTATGATGATGCATCACCGAATCTTACTTCTTTCAAAAACTTTTTTAAGCCTACTTAGAGATGAAAATTGCAACCTACGAAATAATAACGGTTAGTTAAATTGTTTTTTTAGAGAAATAATGGTTTTCAATACATATTATTGTTATGATCGAAATGGCATTTACTGCGAAGATTGTAATTACTTTCATATTAATTACAATTTAACTTTATAGCTTGTAGCTTCAGTTTTTTTTTTTGTATTCACAAGATATTTTGTATCAACGTCTTGAAACCACACTTCCATCATTTAAATTTTGATTTTAAAAAGAAATTCGTAACTGTGACAGATTGGCTTTGAAAGATTTCCGAAGTGATTTACCGAGACCTACTACAGACGCTTGGAAAAAATCAGTGTGGGTATGTATAAGTTATGTGGAATGTACCTAATAAGTTATGTTTCTTATGGTTTCTTAAGTTGTTTTTTTCCATCAGAGAAGTTTTGCATGTGTTGTCAAAGATGACAGTAATGTTATAGATGGCACTTTCCAATTTAAAGAAGGATCACTGATCGTAGTTAAAATGTCTAGGCTAAGAAATTGTTCCAGATGGTTCTTGTGTTTCTTTTCATGGCCACCTATGGCTACTCGTGGCGAGTTAGACAGAGAGTAAAGTTTTAGGGAGGCAACAATCTCCCATCCTCAAGACATGACCTGCACAACACAGTAGTAGCATGGCTTTAATATTGGTGACACCTGCTTACTTGAGGACATTATTATGCTATCTGAAACAAAAATTAAAGTGATTTTTCCAAAATGCGTAACAAATATAACGTTGATGAAATTATTTATGGAATGAAGCTGAGGTTTTTATGATTCAGGTCCACATAGAATAAACAATAGCTCTGTTAAACACTCTTAGGGTTTTTCTTTAGTGTTCCATATTTCTTATGTGTTTCGAGTGTTCTTTGTGCCTTTGCTACTCTGTCCTCAATCTCTCTGTCGGTCTTGGCATCCTTTGATATTCAAGGGAATGATGCTTCCTAAGTTGTTGGATTGATGTAAGCTTAGATGAGGTGTCAGAGAGATGGTAATCTGCCTGTGCAAGGGTTATCCAAAAAGCTCTGCAAAGAAGGCAATGAGGGAGTGTTATCTGAAAAAAGCAATTCTCGGACAAGTGATGAGAGTTTGGTTTCTGTTTTCAATTGGCTAACATTGATTGAATAATAGATTCCCGTCGGTACAATATCGAATGTAAATACCTTCTTCTTCACTGAGGCTTGCCCTTACTCCTTCGTGCTGAATAATGAATAATGTGAATAGAACTGATGCAAGAATACAACCTAGTCTCATGTCGTTGATTGTCGGGAATGAATTTTCATATCTAACCTAACCACAGTGATCCTCATTCAACAGGGTAATTATTCTGGGAGGAATAGCCTAATCGTTGCAAGACTTACCATAAGCCTTTCCTGCTCACGGTGTCAAGTACTTGATAAGCCAATAAATGTCACATGGAGTCCTTTGTTCTGTTTCTTACACTTTTCTCGTATTTGTCTGAGAACTTCCATTAGTACTACGTTTGCTGGCAAGTGGAACTGTTTCTAGTGAGAAGACTTAGATTATTTCCACCGAAGTATTCGAAATTTCTCTTCGATCGAAGGCTTTAAAACATGATGGCCAGAAGATAGATTGAATTAATTCAATTTTTTTTTTTTTTTAATCTTAATAGCGATAATGCGATTGATGCTGTAATGGTGCTTTGTACCAATCGACTGGGATTTGGTGTTTTTATGATCGGCCCTTTCTTTATTATTTTTGTTCTCGGTAATTTCAGACAAGTCAAAAAAAGAAACAAAGACAAACACCTGCCTCCAAAAGCACATTCAAATTGACTCTTCCATCAGAACCATGTTTGGTACCGTGTTGTCTTCTCTAACTACCGCGAATTGTCACAACTCAACAACGCCATTAGTGAAATTCGTCTACATGAATAAGGCAATCTTAAAGAAAATGGTACACATACTTCTGGTCAGGTAAACTGAAAACCGAATATTTCCATTCAGAAATTGACTTCATATTAATCGCCTGTAAACTTGTTATCTTACCAGCAGGTTATTCGATCATATCTCCCTACACCTTCCATTGCACAATAATACTGTCCTTTTCAGCACTACCTCTTCAAGCTGATCCAGCAGAAAAAACCAAATTCTACATCGACCACTTCCTTCATTCGAGAAGTTCCTGTAGATGATACCAAGGTCATAATCCTTGGTGAGTCAATGCCAGCGTAGGAAAGAACTCAGAAGCCTGAAAAGGAGTATTAGGCAAGCGCAGCAATGTCTGCTTGTGTTAGAAGTGAAGATGCTTATTTGTAGTTTAAATTTTTTTTTAAATATTGTAAATATATTAATTATATTTAGGAAAATAGTGAGATTTCAAATTGTAAGTTGTAGAAAATACGTTATAATAAAGTACTATATAAAGTGCATTACATAAAGTAAGAATAACTTGCAAGTCAGTATTGATTAGCATTATGATTATGGATGAACAATTATTCATTTAGAGGTGTGATTACTTCTATGATAAATTATTACTACTAAATCAAAATTTTCTTTTTTTCGACTTACAACAACTGTGCACCTCTTAATGACTTCCCAATTCTAATCTGGATATTTTTAGAGTATTATTTTATAAAGAATAAATGCTCCTTTAGTTATTCATCTGTTTTCAACCTACGCATGAGAGTTTATCGGTTAGGTAATAAAAACTATCATATATGTGATTACATTGCCAGGCAATTTTAAATCATCAATACGGCAGAAATGTAAGCTGATTAAATGATTATACAATTTATAAAAATTTTCATTAAAGCTAGTAGTTATTTTTAATTGCTGTCTGATTGTGGTGACAGACCGAAAAAACTTTTGTTAACTTATTCGACTGATATGTTGATAAGATTAAATAATATCATAACATTTATCAACCAGCAAACATTTATTCATTTCAACAACAGAACACATATACACTTTTTGTACAAGGCAACCTATATTGTACTATCACTTATCTTTAAAAATGATAACATTAAAGGAAAATTACAAATAATATTTGCAAAGGAAAAAGAATAAAAACACAAAAAACGAATCAAAGAGAAAGGAAATGGTAATTTGTTGAGAAAATACCAACCTCCTTATCTCTTATTTTTTTTCTCGTTTTACTGTAAATATGTATCGGACGTTTGTTCCTTTTGATCAAGATCTTTTTTTAAAAACATTCGTGTCGAAATTTCATCATTTACTAAGCAATGAATGATTGGAACGCAGTTTGAAACAAATCATATTTGAATAAGTGACGATGAAATAAGTGACGATATTATTTGTTCAAGTGAAATAAATCAGAAAATTCATTTAAATCGATAATTTATTAAGAATATTTGAATGTGTTTCATTTCATAACTAATCCAATTGATCTGTTTCAGAATAATCTTATTTTACTAACCGCCCTATACATTAGTAGGATTATTAAGAAAATAGAAAGAAGTTAGCTATTTTACTAATAGCT
>SSBO01000065.1:0-18060 GCA_005281725.1 Wuchereria bancrofti | reverse complement strand
CGTGGATTTATTACTATTACTTCTCGACAAAGTAGTAAGACGTTGTATTTCGTTTGTATATTGCGATCTGCTACAACGTTGATTGCTTTTACTTCTTTTCTTTGATCCATATTTGTAACTGCCGTTGATTTGTTTTGTTGTAATTGATCTCTTCTTTGGAAAATGTAGCACAAGGCGGAATTGTGACTTTGCTTACAGTGGAAACAACTCTTTTGATTTACCTTACAGTTTCTTGTGTTATGTTCCACCTTTAAACAATTTCTACATGCTTTTAGAGCGTTTAATCTTGCGAAGCGTTCTTCCAAAGTTGTATATTTTTGGCATTCGTTTCCCAGTGATCTCGATTGCAAAATGCACAAGGTCTTGACCTCTTGCTGGAATTGATGTTTCGATTTGTGGTTTCTTTTTGAAATCGTATTGCTGGTAATGCTGATGTTCCTCTTAGTTGATTGAATTGAATTCTTCTGTTGCACTTTGATGGATCGTATTTTCTTCCATCGTCTGTATTCTTTGGTCTGTAAATTTGGCTAATCGTTTCTTTCCATTTCACAATAGTTTCTAAGCATTGTCGAAGCTTACTAACAGACCAATTTGGGTCCAGTTCTTTCCGTTTGTATACTTCGTCATCGAGGTAACTTTTTAGTATCCATCGAGGTAACTTTTTTTCAATAGCCAGCTCGATACTCGTTTGTTCTACGTTTTCATCTAAGTTTGCCAGCTGCCTAAGGATTCTTTCGATGTCTCTACTGTTGTTCTCAAATCATGATCATTATGTTTGAATGATTGTAATTCGTGATGCAACGCTCGTTTAATTATGGAAGGACTTCCAAATCTTTCAATGAGAATGTTTCGAATCGTCTCATAGTTTTCTGGTGTTGTTTCGTATCCTTCTACTGCGTTTAATGCGGTTCCTCTTAAACAGGAGAGAAGATATGTCAGTTTCTGTACGTCTGCCAAATTCTGTTGATGTACTGCTGCTTCAAACCCACTCCAGAATTCTCTCCATTGCTTCGGATTCCCATCAAAATTTTTAAGAGCAAGACGTGGCAATTTAACAGTTAGTTGGCGTCTTACTTCCGTTGATCCTTGCTCTTGTTGACTCGATATTCTATCTGTTTCAGAATTATTTCGCGACGTTCGTTCCATTGATTGTTGTAAACACTGCATCGTTGCTTGAATATCTTCAATATGTAGCTTAAGTGATATTAATGTTTCCCAGCCATCTTCAATTAATTTCAGAATTCCCTTATCGTCTTCAACCATTCTCGCATACCGTTGATTTTCTTCTTCTCGTTGGGTACCTTTTGCAGGGATTCCAGCCATTTTTCATTAATTCTTTCGAGCGTCGTTATTTGCTCTCTATTCTTTGTTGCTTCTTTTTAAGTTTTCTTTCTTGTTCTTTACATTGCTCGTATTGGTTTTCCACCGGTAGACTAAGGTCCGGCTGGATAGCTTTCAATTGTTTAATCTCATTGAGCGCCTTTGTTAATTTAACTTTCGTGGGGTTGGCGCTTATTGCTATGCTCGCTGACATTTTTCTTTCTTTTCTTGCCTTCCTTTTAAAAACTCGGTTACTCCCGGCTCGTGGCACCAACAAATTTGATGAATTCATAAGTACTCAACGCTTTTTCTTGAAAAACGACTTATGTAATGAAAGTAATTGTGTTTAAAACGAAATTTAATTCACATTAAGAAAAGATATTTTGTTAAAATCATTGAGAATAGTTTTTTTTTAAAAAAAAGAAGAACTCTCAAATATATTAATACTTCTATTGAAGAAAGTAATAATAACATGATTATTCATTTTAATTATACCTTAATATAATATGATATGTTATCACTGTCGTCATTGCTGCACTTAGCACTTTGCTATTTCTTCTTCATGCTTAAAAATAATCAATACTTCCCAATTTTTTTTCCTTTATAATTTTAAAATGACTTCAAATTATGAATTTAGTATTTGCATTTTTAAAAAATTCCACTATTCACTTGTTTTATCTTTATCATTTACAGTATTACTTAATTTTGATTAAAATCCTATTATCATTTATTGAAATCAAAAGAATGAGGAAAAGAAAGGAGCAAAAAATTAGAGAAAATGATAGAAGGGAAAAAAATGGAAAAGTTATACAAAATTTTTATCATTTAAAAAAAGAAAAAAAACAAATACAAAAATGCATATATAATTGTGATATATATTTCATCTTTTCTTTTCCTTTCTAACTCATCCACTCACATTTTTTAATTAAAATTTGCCATTACTAATTACTATTGCTTCATTAAGCTATTGTAAAATAATTTATGCGATACGAGAAAAATGAAACAAAATTTAATTATTTCATTTCATTTTTTTTTTGCAGTTGACTTTTTTAAAAAAATAAATTCCATCCACATTTTAAAATGCAGTGAAACAGTGATGCGATAAAATAGAAAATACTGATAATTCAAATAATATTTCGAATTATTTTTAACTTTTGTTTAAATAAGTTTTGAAATAAATTTCGAAATGGAATAAAATGAAATTTAATGAATGCAACCAATATCAACTTTCTACCTATGTCTTTCATTATCCTACATAGTTTAACTTCTATACTTTATCCTTCACATCTCATCCATTTTTCATCAAATATTTACTTTCCTTTTATTGCAAGTATCAATAAAAAAGAAAGAAAGAAAGAAAAATAATTTGCATATTTAATCAACAAAAAATTTTTTTATTTAACAAATTGTCAACTATTTTTTTAACAATGATAGCAACAACTATCTCTATTTTGCTTCTTTGCTTCCTTTTCTCTTTTTCAATGATTTTCAATTTACGAAAAAAAAAGAATTTTGAAATCAAAAAATCACCGTTATCATGATAAATGTAGCACAAATACAATTTTTTTAAGGAAAAAAGTTTAGCCTTTTCTTTCTCCCTCTCTCTCTCCCCCCACCTCTCCCCATATTCTTTTTATAAAAAAATTTTAAAATTTATTTGGCTATTTTAGCAAAATTAACAATATAATGGTACTATATATATAGTGAACATAATTGTAAGTAATTACAATAGAAAAATGAAACAAATTTTAGGCCTAACAAATTATGTCATTTAATTTCATTTATTATTATTATGAAATTTTTTATTTTTTTATATTTTTTTTCGAATTTATTTCTGAATAAGTTATTTTTATGTACTATTTATGCTTTTTTCTTTTCTTTTTTCATTTAAGGCAATTTTAAAAATTTTGGAGTTTATCTGAAAGGAAATTAGTTTATCTCTTATCATTTCAATGATATGTATTGCGTATGACCCTGATGAAATGTTTATGAAATGGATATTTTATTACGATTGAAATTCTTCTTTGATATCTTTCTTTCTTTGAAATTTCTCTTTCTCCCATCTATTTTTAAGAAAAGGAATGATGAAAAAGAGAGAGAGACAGAGAGGGAAAAAGGGAAAGAGAGAGAGACTAGAAATGGATAAGAAGGAGTAATTAATTATTTGATAAAAATTCTTTTAAATTCATTAAAATAATTGGTTTTATTAAGAATTTTCTTTTTATTTTTTGGCTTTAAATGGGATATTTTATTATTATTTTTAAGTATATAGCACTTTTAATTAATTTACAAAAAGAAAAATACAGTAAAAATAATTTTGTCATTCAAAAAAAAATAATTTTGCTTATTAACTCTTTGCGAATGTTTTTTTGCGAAAAGTTACTAATATTCTTTTTCGTTTTACTACAATAAATAATTATTGAGGAAACTCTTCTCGTAACTCATAAGTAAATAAGTTTGAAATCATTATTTATTGGTGTTAATTAATGTAGAAATAAGACAATTTATCTATAAATTAACAGTTAAAGATTTGATTGAGTTGATCGATCTTTCAAATAATTTCAATTACCATTGTTACTTATCAAACAAAACAAAAACTTGATTTGCATGTTCTTAAATAGTAATTGGTATACTATTAATTAAAAATTATTTTTAAAATAGAAATAATTTCAAAATGATAATAAGGTTAAATTATTTATTCTTAATTATTAATTCATAACAAATAAATGTGGTGTTTATTCATTTAAACTGTATTATTGTAACGAATGAAATGAGCATTTGTTGGATACTTTTAAATTCTATCAAATTTCCATCCTTTTTTCTCCTTTTTAAATTCTCCTCCCAATTAGCTTCAAAATCCCATTCCATCGGCAGCTAAAATCAATTTGTTAGCTACTGACAAATTGCGGTAACTATTTCCCACATATATAGCATGTGTGTGTGTATGTGTGTCGATCAATATGATGAGAAGAGCAGGGTAGCAGCGTAGTTGGTTTCCTCATAGGAATTAATGAATGTTTGGGTATTGATTGAGTGAAAGGAGGTCATATTAAGTGAATAAATGAGGTAAAAATAGGTTGGTGGAAGTTTTTTCAACTACCATAAAATTTTATACAAATAATTTTAAATAGATACGAACAAATTAATAATTAATTCTTTTGATAAATAAAATAATCGAAATCTTTTTGTATTTTGCGTATGACATATTGGAAATGGTTTTTCATTTTCTTATTTTGTTTACTTTCCGTTATTTATAAGAATTTCCAGTCGCTTATATTTCCACTTATATTTCATATTTTTAAATTTATACGTATTTACGTAATTCATTTACATGCTGCCTGTATGTTTCTATAATTGTTGAATTTTTGATTATGTTGAAATTGTAATGAAAAGTAATAGTCACNGTTATTTATAAGAATTTCCAGTCGCTTATATTTCCACTTATATTTCATATTTTTAAATTTATACGTATTTACGTAATTCATTTACATGCTGCCTGTATGTTTCTATAATTGTTGAATTTTTGATTATGTTGAAATTGTAATGAAAAGTAATAGTCACGTGTCACGTAATAACTGTTTAGTATAAATTAACTTATATTAGAAACTGATACATTAATAATTCAGATTTAGAATTATTCAATGTATGCGAAGTTATCTGTTAGCAATAACACAAATATAAATGTATCTCTTGGTGATATGAAAGTACTATCAATTGATGAAGCCATTTAAAATGCCCATTCTTCGGGTAATTTTTTCACTCAGATCTTTTATCATTATTTATCTATAAAGATTATTCTTTAATCATCGATATTTCCGTTTCGTTTCACTTATCTTTAGTAAACGTCGCAGTACAAACTATTTAAACTAACCATATTACTATTATTAGTTCCTTCCGTACGTTATCTATTTGTCATTTAAGTAAAATATTATTTCTATTTAATCATAAAATATTGCGCTATAAATGCATTCAAGACTTCTCCGGCTTTTTTCCTGAATAATCAAGAAAATTCTACATAGAAAAATGTTTCATTGGAACTAATTTGCGGTTTTATCCCCTTTGCGTTTTTCGTTCGTAATAACATGTGATGCTAGGAATTCTTGCTCTCAAATATAGTAGACAAACCGCAAATCATTCCGATAAATTAAAAATCGCTACAATTTCATATGGAATTAATCTCATCTTTAAATAGGATTTCCCTCTTGGATGAGTAAGATGGAATTTGTAATTGAAAACAGAATTAATTTAATTTTAATATGTTGTTTGATAAGAACAACAAATCATTCACCACGTTGATATCATAAATTAATACAAAATCCTTCACATCTTCAGTTTTATCCTTCGAAGCAATAAACTCAATTAACCTCATCATTAATTTACTTCTGAAAATATAGATATTTGGTTTTTAAAAGCAAAGTGGAAATTAAAATTTTTATTGGCATAAATTGTAATTATACACTGCGAAGCTGATTTTCAAATTTTATTAAATTTTCTTTTTTTTGATAATGAAAAGAACTTTTCTTGCTCAAATAATTGGTTTTAAAATTATGCGAAATACTCCGAATTTTTGTAATTCTTCCCACCGCAAAAAGAGGTTTGAAATTTGAACATATTGGAAAAAGCTTTGAAATTTATCCAAAAAAGAAAAATAATGACTAGCATAATCTATAACTTTTCTTGTGCAGATGAAGAAATAGGAAGCATATCAATAATTATAAATGTTTTTAAATTATAAATGAATATTATGTTTTGAAAATTAAAAATTAAAAAAATAATTACGAATGTTTTGAAATTTGAATAATTATAAATGTTTTAATTTGAGAGATCATTTAATTTTGTTTCTCTCCGTTATCAGATATGTTTCAGTTTAGTTTCACTGCATTACTTTTTCTCTTTCTCATTTCCCTTTCTCTCTATCTGCATCATCTGATGACTTTCTCTTATAATACTTGCATCACTTTTAAATCTTTGCTAACAATTTTATAAACAAATCGATTGCTTCATTTAACTTCATCATCTAATTTACATTGAAAAGTCATTCGTACTAATTGTTATTTTGCTTATAAAGTTATTCACTCATTTGTTGACTTTTAAAATGAAATTTAACAATTTAACAAAATGTTTGTTTTTGTTTGAAAACTTCCTTAATTGACATATTTTTTATAGAATTCTAACTCTCCGAAGTTATGATATCGCATAGTCTTAAATAAGTTACTTTCCTTTTTCCCTCTTTTTTCTTTTCTTTTTTAGAGAGAGGAAAAAGATAGGAAAATATTTGTGGGATTTTGATGATAAGTGTTGCAACAACGATATGTTTTTCATTTAAATGTTTATTTCATTTCAAGTGATATAATAACATATCAAGTTGCTGCTTATTAATTAGCAATAAATAGAATTGGGAAACCATGGAGAGAATGAGAAGAATTTTATCCGTATCTTTGGAAATTGTACGATTGAAATGTTTCCATCAAATTTGACGAAATGTTTGGTGGAATCGAATAATTATTTGTTTGCTTTCGGTAAAAAATTAAATCATATAATTTAAAAAAAAAGAAAAAAATTAAATCATAACTTTAAATTCAGCGGCTGATTTATTTATAAATATTTTTACATCGTCTATGTTTGATAAGCAAATATNATAACATGTGATGCTAGGAATTCTTGCTCTCAAATATAGTAGACAAACCGCAAATCATTCCGATAAATTAAAAATCGCTACAATTTCATATGGAATTAATCTCATCTTTAAATAGGATTTCCCTCTTGGATGAGTAAGATGGAATTTGTAATTGAAAACAGAATTAATTTAATTTTAATATGTTGTTTGATAAGAACAACAAATCATTCACCACGTTGATATCATAAATTAATACAAAATCCTTCACATCTTCAGTTTTATCCTTCGAAGCAATAAACTCAATTAACCTCATCATTAATTTACTTCTGAAAATATAGATATTTGGTTTTTAAAAGCAAAGTGGAAATTAAAATTTTTATTGGCATAAATTGTAATTATACACTGCGAAGCTGATTTTCAAATTTTATTAAATTTTCTTTTTTTTGATAATGAAAAGAACTTTTCTTGCTCAAATAATTGGTTTTAAAATTATGCGAAATACTCCGAATTTTTGTAATTCTTCCCACCGCAAAAAGAGGTTTGAAATTTGAACATATTGGAAAAAGCTTTGAAATTTATCCAAAAAAGAAAAATAATGACTAGCATAATCTATAACTTTTCTTGTGCAGATGAAGAAATAGGAAGCATATCAATAATTATAAATGTTTTTAAATTATAAATGAATATTATGTTTTGAAAATTAAAAATTAAAAAAATAATTACGAATGTTTTGAAATTTGAATAATTATAAATGTTTTAATTTGAGAGATCATTTAATTTTGTTTCTCTCCGTTATCAGATATGTTTCAGTTTAGTTTCACTGCATTACTTTTTCTCTTTCTCATTTCCCTTTCTCTCTATCTGCATCATCTGATGACTTTCTCTTATAATACTTGCATCACTTTTAAATCTTTGCTAACAATTTTATAAACAAATCGATTGCTTCATTTAACTTCATCATCTAATTTACATTGAAAAGTCATTCGTACTAATTGTTATTTTGCTTATAAAGTTATTCACTCATTTGTTGACTTTTAAAATGAAATTTAACAATTTAACAAAATGTTTGTTTTTGTTTGAAAACTTCCTTAATTGACATATTTTTTATAGAATTCTAACTCTCCGAAGTTATGATATCGCATAGTCTTAAATAAGTTACTTTCCTTTTTCCCTCTTTTTTCTTTTCTTTTTTAGAGAGAGGAAAAAGATAGGAAAATATTTGTGGGATTTTGATGATAAGTGTTGCAACAACGATATGTTTTTCATTTAAATGTTTATTTCATTTCAAGTGATATAATAACATATCAAGTTGCTGCTTATTAATTAGCAATAAATAGAATTGGGAAACCATGGAGAGAATGAGAAGAATTTTATCCGTATCTTTGGAAATTGTACGATTGAAATGTTTCCATCAAATTTGACGAAATGTTTGGTGGAATCGAATAATTATTTGTTTGCTTTCGGTAAAAAATTAAATCATATAATTTAAAAAAAAAGAAAAAAATTAAATCATAACTTTAAATTCAGCGGCTGATTTATTTATAAATATTTTTACATCGTCTATGTTTGATAAGCAAATATTGGCAGAATTATTTTTATTTATATATAAGCTGTTGCTATCAGTGATAATGTGACTGCTAAAATATCGTCTAATAATCTGACACCATCTTATATCAAATGCAGATTTAATACTAATGAATCCTGAATATATAACTGAGATGGTAGTTATTTCAAATCTTTTTTTGAACATAAATATTTAAATTATTCTAATTCATTCAATTATTATCTAAGTCTTCTACATAAGTCATGTGTAATCATAGCTTTCTACTTGAGCTTACTACATATTTCAAATTGTTTCCAGCGCAGTATCACAGCCAAAAGTTTTGTTCGTTTCCGTGTTCATTGAAGCAATGCAGCCATTTAGTTTTAAAAACTAAATTTTGATCATATCTAAAAAAGTAGTTAAAAGCTGGTCGACTGATTTTAAATGCAAATTTTAATATTAATGAAATCAAATGCAAATTTCTCATCATTTTTTCTATCGTTCTAACATAGCATATAAAATTTCAGAAGCATCATTCTTTGATTTGATGGGTATGAATGATAATCTTATTTTTTTCGTCATTAATAGATTTTTTGAGGTAAAGAAAATATGTGATTAGTTTACAAGTAAATTATATAATATATGAAATTATGGTAACTAAGGTCAAGAATTTCCTCTCAAATTTTTGAAATTAGCTTTTTAGGAAGTAAAGTAATCCAAAGATAAATAATGTTCCATTTATGAATAAACACATTGCACAATCCAGCATTGGTTTTGTAATTTTAGGCAAACATGTGCTATTTGCATTTCCCTTAAGATCTAAAAAATATTTTGCAAAAAAAAAACTAATTTAACCTAGTCATCACGATTATTCTTTCTATCACATATTATCTAAGCTTTATTTTATATTCACATTACATTACTTTTCTTTCCTCCTTTCCTACTTATTGTTTTATTCTTATTTGATAAAATAAATGAATGGGGAAATAATCAAATAATGATCAAAATAAGCTAGCTTCAAGCCTTCCTCTCAATATACTTTAACTGTATTTTATAATTTTACTCTTTTCTTTCACTTTTTCAAGTAATACCCTTTAAAATATGCAATCTTAAAAATTTGAATTTTTTTCATTTTGCTCTAATACGAACATTCATTTTCCTTATTAGTTGGGTAGCTAAATTTAAAAATATATCTCGTTTAAAAAACAATTTCAACAAATTGTTTGCTGATGTTTTTAAAGGCAGGAGTGGAGAGTTTTTTTCTCTTTCTATTAAATAAATTTTACCACATTTAAACTGGTAATGAATTTTGCTTGCATCTTTTTTCTTTATTTTTTCCTATATTTCAAGTATTTTTTTAGAGACTTTTTCGATCGAAAGATTTTATGAGATTCTTTTGAGAACTGTGATAGTGTATTAGTTTTATCAGCAACCATCACCGTACTATATTGTACAACTGTGATTCGTATAATAGCTGATTAAACAACCATCGACGCATGTACTGTATCAGTTGTGTTTCTCACAGTAACCGATGCTAACCATCAGCATATTATACATACTATATGATTGAGATTCTTGTAGTAGTTGATTAACAACTATCGGTATATGTATATTGTACCGTACAATTGTAATTAACAATCATCAGCTTAAGTATGTCATTATTAACTATATAATACATTAACTATATAATATATAATACGGCATGTCCATATCGTATTATACAATTGATGTTTTTACAGTAACTGATTAATAATCATTGGTGTATGTATTCTGTATTGCATACTTGATATTGATATATTTATTAAGCAGAAAAAATGTATTATCTTAAAGTTTATCATATTTTTTTGCTGCTATGTTGAGGAAGATGGATAATGTAATGAATGTTGAACTCTCTGAATAAGGAAAATATCGGAATGATTGAGAAAGAAATTTTATATGATATTGCCTTCATTACTGATAATAATCGTTATGCCAACAAATCTTGTTCTTTTTTCTCTCTGAACTTCACCTTGAATGGAATGANTTGAGGAAGATGGATAATGTAATGAATGTTGAACTCTCTGAATAAGGAAAATATCGGAATGATTGAGAAAGAAATTTTATATGATATTGCCTTCATTACTGATAATAATCGTTATGCCAACAAATCTTGTTCTTTTTTCTCTCTGAACTTCACCTTGAATGGAATGATAAAAGAAGATAGGACATGAAAATATAACTGATTATAACGCGTCTGTTGCAACGATGCATTACGATTTAATTATATGTATATTAGTCGAACTGTTTTTAAAAAATTTCTATTTTTGATCATTAATTTCACACATATTAATTAATCATATATTGCTTATAACTAATTAATTACCTCTGTTTATGTCCACATGTTTACTTACACTATACCTATGTACATTATCCATATTAATCCATCATATCTATAATCTGTACTCATATAACTCATATCTTCTATCCCTATATTCATAATATTTATATCCATATCCATACCTTTGCATTAACTTTATGACTTTATTCATATTCTATCCTCTTTTCTCTCATCATTTAATGCATCAAAGATTATTTTCATTTTGTTTGTTTATGTTTGTTCAATTATTTGTTTCTTTTTTCTGCTAATGTATTCAATCACATTCTTTAATGTCTGTAATGTTATTTCCTTTCGAGAATTCTCACTTCTCTCGTCTTCTATTCTTTTTGTCTTTTTTACACTATTCTTTCACACTTCCTTTCTTAGAAAATATCTTTTCAAAAATGTTTATTCACAAATATTCATCTTTTCCTATATTTATTTTCTATTAATTTCTACGTTTCATTTGTTTTATCACTTATATTTAAATTACAATTTTATTAATATTAAGGTTAGTTGTATTATATGTGAATCATGGCGATACTTCTTAATCTTAACCTTCCTTTTTTTTCAGTTAGAACATATCCGTATGGACTTTATATAAATATTTTATGTTAAAATCATAAAACCGTCCCTTTCATCAATTGACATTTGGGACACCTTCATCCTGAAGATTTCATATATTCATTAAATTTGGGAAAAAAAAGTGTGAAATTTTAGAACTGAAATTACCATCCATCTATGATTATTAGCTCTCTGAAATATGCATGATTTATTTCATACGCAATATATATGTTTTATTTACTTATTTTAATGCTATTGTAAACATTAGTGAGAAATAGGTTATGTTTCGTTCGTTTCATTTTGTAAATTTTAGAGGATTTTGAAACATAAAATATTGATGTTTTTCTTTTTCAGCGGCAAAAATAAATTGGCAGTAATTTAATTTATTGCTATGCAGTTCTATTCTGAATTATTTTTACAAAAAAACGAAAAAAAAAATTGAAGAAACTATCCGGATGAATGCGAGTGATGTGATTTTACACAATGATACAAATGGGCCATCAACGTCAAAGGAGCCATCTACAGCGGGTAATGATTAATATCTAATTTTCATTGAACTGTTAGGTTTTTATTTTCATACTATTCTTTAAATTTTGTTTTTTTTTTCATTTTGTAATAAATGCAATCATTGTAGAATAATGACAGATTATAAATTATAAACATGATATAAAGTAATGATTATAATATAATGAACATTGAATGCAATTTGAATAATGGTGTAATATCAAGATTTATGAATACAGTTATGATATAAATTGTAAATATATTGTAAATCATGTGACGACATGATATCGATAAGTGTTTGTTTATTTTTCAGAAATAATTATAGAATAGATTTATATATTTATAGACGAAGTAGATTATATATTGGGTAAAGATTTTCGGCACAATGCCAAACATTTAAATCGTGTTCATGAAGAATTAGAAAAATTGAATATTGCGACTGATGTAATCAATAAATTGGAATTACAACTTGATGAAGCAAGAGCTACCTTCAGGTATATCCGAATCCACATGTGCTTGTACTACTTTTGAAGTTTTCATACTCTTGCACTGTGTCATGTCATGGTGTCCCACTGATATTTTGTGAAATTGTGGGTACAAAAAAAAAAAGTTAAAACCAAATTTTTCACAATAATTATTTGATTAGTAATATTCGTATTAAAAGATTTGGTTATATTTGATGCATTTAAAAAATATATTTCAGTTTGAGTTTTAGGATTATTTTTGCTTCCAGGAAAATTCAAGCTTCCTGGTCTGAAAAATTGAATGAATTAAGTCGTAAATATGGCTCAGCAATTGCGAAAGGTCGACCTTATTATGAGGCAAAACTTGTGGTAAATTTAACAAAACTTTTTGTCATTTATAATTATTTTATTTGTCATTTATAACTTTTATATTAAGTGATAATATGGTGTTAAAAAACTACGAAATATTTCATATTCATGCTAAAGTATGTCTAAGAATTTTTTTCCTATAAAGACGGCATTTTAATGCAGTATTATTAATTAATCTGGGAGAAATTGACGTGTTACATAAAACAATAAGGAAAGAGGCTATGCTTTAGAATTTTAACTTTAGAATTCTATTTCTCAATTATAAAAATATGTGAGATATGTTAATGATTTCTTTTTGTATTGGAATTTATCATAATTTACCAGCTGATAAAATATTAAATCCAGTATTTGGGCGGTTGGATGGAAGATATGTAACTTATCTGTTGTAGTAGCTGCATTAGAATAAGTTTTTAATCATTCAATAAATTTAATGATGAAAAGATTTGATTCCATCATAGTCAATTAATTAATGGGAAATGACGGAATTTCGTGATCCTGAAAAAGAGTCTTTTATTTGATCGTATATATTTGTTCAAGAACATAATGAATTGGATATTAAGTAGAATGATTATTATCAATTCAATTAGCTATATTATTTAGATTAATGATGTTAGATGTATTTTAGTATGTATTTTAATGTGGTGTGATATATGCTAACTTCCTTTTTATCCAGATAATGATTGCATATTGTGGAAATCCGAATAGGTCAATCAGCGGTTATTACTAAAAATCAGCAATTTTACTAATCATTTAGTCATCTTCAGGTCATTTTTGTACCATTTTTATTCATAGAATATATGTTTTTTTTTTTTTCTCAAGGAGAGACGGTTGCGTGAAGAAGCACAAAATGCCGCGATACATTTCGAGCGTGCCAATTCAATGCATGCAGTAGCAAAGCAACAAGTGAAATTAACACAAGATAGTTTAAATCGACAGCGAAGTATCGAACCAGAATGTTTAGAGGTTAAGATAGTTTAGCTGTATTCTACTGCTATTACTACCACATTTATTTATTCTAATTTATTAATATTCGCTTTTGTTTTGGAATTAGCGTCATAGGTATATCTTTATGACATGATTTTCCTGCCACCACTATTGTCAAGTCATTTTATAATATTTAATCTGAACAAATTGATTGAAAGTATATATCAGCGTTAATTAGAGGCAATTTAATTGTTTCAGAATTTTTGCCTGAAAATTTCAAGAAGCCTGTAAAAATGTGTATTTATCTGATTCCAAAAAGTGCATTCAAAACTATAGTTATCATTTAAGGATGGAATTAGTTAATTTATTATTTTACAGGTTTTGAACCATCATATTCAACGTGTAAATGAAGCGGAGCAAGAACGTATAGCGGCTGAAGAGGTACATCGTTCAATATCGGAGCGTATGACGCAGTTATCAAAAGAAATTGCACAGATGTTAGAGGCAAATGCTCGATCTATTAAAAAAAGCCGACATTATTTTGAGCAACGCATTGAATTTACAAAAATTTTGGAGCATCAGAAAAGTCTAATTCTGAAGCTTGAATCTGAGGTTATTATGATAGTTTTTTTATTCCTGATTTTTATCTACAAAATATTTTTGGATACTACAATGAAAATGAAAATTTTCAATTATTTTCAATAATGCTGATGTTTTTTAAAGGTCCGTCAGAAAAAGTATGATTATACATCGTCGTTGAGGAATTTAGAGCAAATATCAGATGCTATACATGAAGAGAGAAGCGTATGCTTTTTTTCAAATTAGCTATATCTTTGCAATATATTTGACAATAGTTTAAATGTGAATGTACTCAGTGCAATATTTTAGTCTTGTTTTATTGGTTGAAATCTTCTAGTAATAAACTGCTCTAATTATTATTAGAGCAGTTTATTGCTCTAAAATAAAAGTTATTTTACAATAATGATGGCTACTAACTCGCATATTCGAGTAATTCAGTAGCAGTAATAATCATGTGCTTGCCAACTATTTTTTTATCAAACTACATTGTTATTCTTCCCATAATGTTTGATAACAGATAGTATATGGTAATAATTGAAAAAGTAATATGTTTTGTTCTGCACTGTATTATTTTCATATTTTATAGTTATCAAGTGTGAGACGTGAACCTGGTGTTGGTTGTGATTCACCTGACTTACCGTCCTATGAGGTAGCATTCAGTAAAGAGAAAGCGCAACGTCGAATTGAAGAGGAGNCAATTTTACTAATCATTTAGTCATCTTCAGGTCATTTTTGTACCATTTTTATTCATAGAATATATGTTTTTTTTTTTTTCTCAAGGAGAGACGGTTGCGTGAAGAAGCACAAAATGCCGCGATACATTTCGAGCGTGCCAATTCAATGCATGCAGTAGCAAAGCAACAAGTGAAATTAACACAAGATAGTTTAAATCGACAGCGAAGTATCGAACCAGAATGTTTAGAGGTTAAGATAGTTTAGCTGTATTCTACTGCTATTACTACCACATTTATTTATTCTAATTTATTAATATTCGTTTTTATTTTGGAATTAGCGTCATAGATATATCTTTATGACATGATTCTCCTGCCACCACTATTGTTAAGTCATTTTATAATATTTAATCTGAACAAATTAATTGAAAGTATATATCAGCGTTATAATTAGAGGCAGTTTAATTGTTTCAGAATTTTTGCCTAGAAATTTTAAGAAGCCTATAAAATGTGTATTTATCTGATTCCAAAAAGTGCATTCAACTATAGTTATCATTTAAGGGTGGAATTAGTTAATTTATTATTTTACAGGTTTTGAACCATCATATTCAACGTGTAAATGAAATGGAGCAAGAACGTATAGCGGCTGAAGAGGTACATCGTTCAATATCGGGACGTATGACACAGTTATCAAAAGAAATTGCACAGATGCTAGAGACAAATGCTCGATCTATTAAGAAAAGCCGACATTATTTTGAGCAACGCATTGAATTTACAAGAATTTTAGAGCATCAGAAAAGTCTAATTCTGAAGCTTGAATCTGAGGTTATTATGACAATTTTTTTATTCCTGATTTTTATCTACAAAGTATTTTTGGATACTACAGTGAAAATTTTCAATTATTTTCAATAATGCTGATGATTTTTAAAGGTCCGTCAGAAAAAGTATGATTATACATCGTCGTTGAGGAATTTGGAGCAAATATCAGATGCTATACATGAAGAGAGAAGCGTATGCTTTTTTCTAAATTAGCTATATCTTTACAACATATTTGATAATAGTTCAAATGTGAGTGTACTCAGTGCAATATTTTAGTCGTGTTTTATTGGTTGAAATCTTCTGCTTTAATAATAATTAGAGCAGTTTATTGCTCTAAAATAAAAATAATGATGGCTATTAACTCGCTTATTCGAGTAAATCAGTGACAATAATAATCATTTGCTTGCCAATTGTTTTTTATCAGACTACATTGTTATTCTTCTCATAATGTTTGATAACAGATAGTATATGGTAATAATTGAAAAAATAATGTTTCGTTCTGCACTGCATTATTTTAATATTTTATAGTTATCAAGTGTGAGACGCGAACCTGGTCCTGGTATTGGTTGTGATTCACCTGACTTATCATCCTATGAGGTAGCATTCAGTAAAGAGAAAGCGCAACGTCGAGTTGAAGAGGAGGAAAGAAGACGTAAAGCAGATATAGCAAACAGTATTGCTCTCGAAGGGATTAAAGTAACTTTCAATCAGGTGTATTTTTTTGTGTAGTAATTTTTTTCCGGTGAAGAAATTATGGATTAAAATTTTTTCTGCGCAAAAATTGGCTATGCTTATCTCTTGGAAAATATTACTTAAAGTGATGTAACTTTTTGTTTTAAAATGTTACTTGAAGTGAAGGCTTTATAATGGTGTTTTTTCCGAATTATCCGATTATTATTGTAAGCATAGAAATACATTTATGGTTTATTATGTGAAATTATAACGTTTTTTACCTGTTAACATTTTTTATCACTTTTTAGCTTTCTTTGGATTGCGATAAAGCAATCGATCCTGCTCTGTTTGATGATTCACCTGAAGGGGCAGATTCAGGCGTAGGTAAAGGTGGAACTCTTGGTTCTGGTGTTATATTACTTGCACAACAGTTGATTCTTAGTCAGGGCAAATCGAAACAAAATATTAAAAGCGTTAGGTAAAACTATATTTTAATTAATATACAGTTCATTAGAACTATAACTACTGCTTTTTATCTATTGTTTAAGAATGGATCATTTTAGGTAACATTTTATCTCCCTTTCTCTTTATCATATTTTTTCAAAATTAATGTAAGCATACTGTATCGAAGATATCACTAATGATGAATATTTAGGTTATCAGCAGATTTGACTGATTTTCGATATCGCACTGAATTGCCCGAGGGCGCAGGTACAACAGGAACAATTTCTTTACTTTATGGCAGTGATAGTGATAGCTCAGTGGAAAGCAATCATACGGGGATGACGATGAACACAGATGATTTATCAGGAATGCTTCGAAGTCATTCTCAAATGATTGAAGTAAATTTGTAAAACAATAGTTGTAGATGAGAACTATGATATAAATTAGTGTTCTTTTTAATTTAATTTACGACCGTTCTATTCATTTCATCTTCGTTAGCATATATTTTCAGCTTAATTTTCTAACTAGAGTGAAAAGTGCAATGAAAACTTAATAATAATGAATGCCTTATAAGCTTTGTTTATTTGATGATAGCAACAACAAAATAGAAAAATATTTATGTTAGCGTAATAAATTTTTTATTTCCATATTATTGTCAGTAGTATTGGTTAATGTTTGTTAAAAGAAAAAAAAAAGGATGATTTATAATTCGTGATATTAAGCAACATTTCAGACGTTCCAGGTAGTTCATCATACATAATGACATACATAACGACGTATATGCAAAAAAAAAATGGAAATTATTATCTTTATTAGATTATATTAATCAGTTATTTAGTAGATTAAGTTATTTGTTTTTCAGGAAATTGATGAACGTGCTCAGCGTACGGAAATTATATTGCATAATGATTTGAACGTTGTTCGTAGAACTGGAAATGATATTGTAGAGCGAGATAGTGGTCATAGTTCATCGAGTTACTAGTCATTTGTTGCGATTCTCTATTTCTTCTTTATGATTATCATATTTCTTTTCTTTCTTGACATTAGAAATGTTTGATGAAATAATATGAACAGCTACATTGTTCGTATATTTTTAAATATTATCACTTATACTATGATTTTGTTGAAAGCATTATAACATGATTCTTATTAACTAAATAAAAGAATAAAGCACACACTAACAATACAACGTTCTTAGGTCTTTTTTTACGTCT
>SSBO01000064.1:5378-18182 GCA_005281725.1 Wuchereria bancrofti | reverse complement strand
GAAGTGGGTGACTCATTCCTAGAAGCAATGGAATGGGAAAGCTGCATCAATGCAACATTTCCAAAGAGAAATGGACTAAGACCCGACGTGATGTAGCTGTATGCAGCGGGAATTGTACATATAAATTATAGTCAGAACGTTGCGTGTACGGATAAAAATAAAGTAGCTTGGAAAAATGTGAAACATTTTGGAGGTAAATAATAGCGTAGTGATCGTCTTGCACTCCTGGTTCCGCGTGCTTTACTTTCTTGTGAAGAGTGCAGGGGTGCTACAAGGCAAGTATGGATGCACTAGAATACAGTATGCACAATGCGGAATGTCTGATTACAATGTTGTGCGATCACTCGATGATGATGATGATGATAAAGCCAGCGGTTAAGGCTAATTAATAATGTGGTGGTGAGATGCTGTACGAGTTGCGAAGGAATCAGACTAAAAGACTGTTCGCTTTTTTAGAGTTTAATGATAAGAGTTAAAATACGGTGGCTTTCAGTAGAGACACTTTTTGCGTGATCTTTACTTGCAGTGATGTGTATGTGTGTGCGTATATGCGTGCGTGAGCGTGTGTGTGTCTGTGTCTGTGTTTGTGTCTGTAAGCATCCGTGTTTGTATCTGTAAGGCTTTTTCGGTTTCATCCCTGATTTGGCTGGATACATTGCAGACTAGAGAGCTGAAGGCTTCCTCCTAAAACTTTCGTAATGAAGTACAGATCAGGTACCGTTTTAATATTACATGTCCCTATTAAAAGTGGCCAGATATCGCATTTATCTCGACCAGACATAGATGGTCATTCATCTCTTCAACTTTCCTATTTGCTCAGTATTATTCATTCCTATTTACCTTATTGAAGAGTGACACTCTGAGTGACCCGAAAAGAATACATGTAAAAAACCCATGTAAATAAAAGCATTTTTGAATAAAAGGGTCTGTTGTTCTTAGCTGAGGATTTATAAAAGTTGTGCCGCAAACAACACGCATGTTGTCATTGAGCATCAGTTTTTCGGATATATTATGACAAACCTACTGATCGGGGATTTGAACTGAGTTGAATAGTGAAGTTATGTGTGTAGGACGGATCTAATGGTCTTTATCAATTATCAGCAACATTAAGCTATAGAGTTTGGACATTTTGTTGTAATTGTTTAGCTGGTTATCTCAAACGCTTATTATCATTTGTGCTCTGATTGATAATCTTATTTCATTGATTTACCATGTGCAACACTAAAACACTTCTATTACCCGATATTTCGTGGAATTTTATTTGCGTGAAGTTGGTAAAGTTATGCTCTCAAGTAGTGTCGTTGTTAAATAATACTAATGATATTTCGGCTAGTTTATCTCCCAATACATTGACTCAGATCATGTGGAAACTATAATGATTACGAAGGATTGGACATTATTTTTCCCATATACCTTACGATGCGAAGTCTGTATTCAGTAATTATCGTAATTTTATTGTTTCTTTGAAACATTTTCATTTATTTACTGTAATATGTATTTATTTCCTTGAAGACTTAGCTGTAACATATCTATGTTTTTAATTCTGCAGTAAAATGTGATGTGAAGATAATATCATGCTTTATTACTGATAGCTCACTACTTCCAAAAATAGTCACAAAGTGTACTCGAAATCGGGAAGCTTTTAAGATTAACACTAACGTGTCGTGAGAAATCTCAGAAAAGAAACCATCGCATAGTCTGTTCTTCATCCCATCTATTCTTTTGGAAAATAACTTCAAGTTAATGTTGATGCGGGCATCGAAGTCGGTGACCTACTTTACATATACAAGGATATAGATGCGAGTGGGTGTAGACGTGTTGTAATTATGGTTTTATTTTAAACTTTAGTGAATCAGATAAATGTTGGCGACCGTGAAATCAAACCAGTTTCTGCTTGTTGTCATATGTTAATCAGAGTGCTGGACTGCTTGGCTCAGTGTGAGTACCCAAAGTGATCAAACAAAAAGTAATAAGTGAAACGAATAAAAGTGACGTAAGTGAAATCCATGTATTTGCTGGCATTACTGTCGCCGGCATTTGTCATCAATTTCAAACTTTCGCTACACGATTGCCAGAAAAAGGGTCTCCTCTCTCCCCCCTCTCTCTCTTTCTCTCTCCTTAGTCACCGGCTCCTACTGCTCACTACTATTACTATTACTGCGCTGTTGCAAGAATTAGAAGTGAGGGGCCATCATATTCTCAGAAGTCGTGAAAACAATTTCGAACAGTCTTCTCTCGGAAGGTAGTCTTATAATATTTTTTATAATATTCGAGTCCGCGGAATCGACAAAGTCCCTTTGACCGGGAAAACTTTATTGCGTAATTTAGAAATGAGCATAGTGACACTCCATGACTTAATCTTTTGCGATAAAAGTTGTAGTGAAATCAAAATTGCACAAGTCTTGTTTTACTATAGTTTGCGTAAATGCATTATTATTGTTATCTCTGCTACTGGATTAAGTCTAATTTCTACAAAATCTTATATTTCAAACTCTTCTCATTGCATTACCTTCTAAGTATCGCCACCTTTTATTTTCCCGTAGATTTACGAATATTTTTCCTTAAAATCTATGGAGAAATATCTTTTTCGAAGTCACAGTAGTTTTAGGACAATTGTCGAAATATGCATTGGAACAGAAAATTTTCGGAATCACCACAGCATCTTTAAAATTCAATCTATTCAAGAGTCGCTAGGTCGTCTGGAAGTTGGAGCTCTGATTTTTAGGTTTTATGAATTATATATGACGTGAGAGACTTTGAAAATGTTGTTCTCAAAAAATTGCTGGTTTTGCAACCGACATATTCAAACACTAATACTAAAACGTTAGCATTAGGCTTGAGGGGTAGTTTTTTCCGATGCTAAGAAATTGTTGTGATTCGAAATTCCCCATAATAAAATGAGTTGTATGCATTTTTTGTAAGGAGTCTGCTTTTAATCG
This sequence comes from Wuchereria bancrofti, assembly GCA_005281725.1. Lineage (NCBI taxonomy): Eukaryota > Metazoa > Nematoda > Chromadorea > Rhabditida > Onchocercidae > Wuchereria > Wuchereria bancrofti. The sequence continues at coordinate 15,243 of SSBO01000064.1, read as the reverse complement.
TTGAATCCAACTATAAAATTGTGCCGGTATGAGTGATTTACAGGTATTTGTATGACAAATAAGATCACTTTCTAAGTTTTAGAAAAGTAATTTTAAATTTCTTGAAGTTTGGAACACTTTTAAATCCTTGTAGAACAGGACAGAAAGTATTCTTGCTTGCGAAATAATGGTGAAGAGAAGTAAGTCCTCGAAAGTAATTTGTGGAAGACGAAGTAGGTGAAACATTTTTCATCGTCATTAATTTTTTTTCATTTTCAAGGTCGTTTTGAGCAAATAGCGAAGGGACAATTTTCAACTTTTCTTTTTTGTGAAAAGAAAAACTGCTGGTTGTTGCTGTTTCATAATTCTAGTTATTTCAGGAACTGGAAAAAGGTCGAACTTTCAGGAGGAGCTTTGAATTTCGTTTAAGTCGAAATATAATGGATCCGTTTGTGCACATTACTTGCCTGTTGTAACAACAAATTTGTTTTAGCTTAGTTCGAGGAAACAAGTATTATAAAGAGCACACCAAGGAATCGACATAAATCCAGATAGTATATATATTCACAACACGAATTTCGGTGCTAAATATCTTCCAGGATTTGCTGTTTTATTATGGTACCATTATGGATAGTGTATTTGTTTCAGTTTTTTCCAGGAAGATGTGTATTTTAGTCTAGCTAGCATTTAGCTAGCAGTTGTTATTTAATGCTGGACTGGTAAGAAATATAATATTTTACAAATGTGATCTGGTTTGATTATTATTACTAATTTATTATCCATTATAATACATTATTTTTTCTATCAGTTTTCTTTAGTTTTATTTCACTTCAAACTATTAGTCGCTTTATCCACATTTAGTAAAGGTGAAAGGAAAGGGATTTTATACGAATATTATAAATCATTTTGGTGTTTATTGTAATTAAAAATTGTGGCAATCTAAATATTGTACTGTTAATGTCGATTACTAACACAAGAAACTATGTCGCGTCTTTCATATTTCCTCACTCTTTCTTCGCTTGTTTACTGTTTCACTCATTTATACTGCAAATACCGCGGCTTCTAAGTTCTCAACAATTTGTTAAATTGATCAGATGAATAGAAGAATAAAAGTCGGAAGAATCACGAAAGTTAATATTGTAGTATATCTTTGCACGGAGCAATATCTCCAAGTTAATTTTAGGTTTCGGATTGTTGTAATGTATACCTCCTAAACCAGATTACGAGAATTTTATGTTCATTGAGCTTGATTCCGTCACCCACTGATCATGTTTCATCAACTTATGCATCACGATTTACTTATTTGAATTTTCAGAATTCGTATCTTGTTTAATTCCGGAAAAAGATTTCAGGAATTTGCATAAACGAGTTGGGATGACAGACGAACTAGGCAATTGTTGGTACACAGAAGATATATCCCTGATAGAACCATATTTTGCTCCGTAAATTGTCGTGATCATTGCTAGCTATTGCTGTGCTGCTGTAATTTAAGCACTTGTGCTGCACGCTGGCATGCACCATCCGTGCACGACAATCTTCCCGGGGTTGTCTTTTCTTGGCGTATCGTTACCCTACTTTATTGATTTTAATTTGTTTCTATTTCTGAGGTTGCTACAGCCGGTGTCACTGCTGGAAGATGACATTTACTAGTGACGACGTCAATTTTATCATCTATAGATATCTACATGAATCGGGTTCGTTTGTAATCGATTTTTTTATTTTGTCAACCATAAAGTTTCACGAAATTATTCGTTACGAAACATATGCAACCTCTCGTCAAACAACAGAGCATTGCTCAGCGAAAAGCATACTTTTTTTTCATATGCGGAACTTGTTATGTTCTTTGTTTCTTTATGCCAAAGGGACTTAATCAGGAGCATTATTTCCTGTACTCGACACCATTTAGCGTAACTCTTAAGATTATACTTTCGTCTCAGGAAGTATGCATTAAATAATAGTAGCGAAATATGTAAAAATGCATGGAGTGATGGTATCTAAAACATAGAAAGTGTATGCAGTTTTTGATGATTACGAAAGTTAGTGAAGTGGTATTAATTTTTGGTTATATGTGTGCCATTACTTGCACATTATTTGTGCAGTAGGATGTCAATTCTTGTTGCGAATCACGTTAAATAGTTTATAGCTTTGGATATCTGACTAATTTAAGCATCATCAGTGAGCGATGGATATCTCACTCATGATTTCTCATACCTCTTGAGAGCCTTTATTTCATAATCCATTATTTTGAAAAGTTTTCTTGTTTCTGAAATCTTCATTTATTTAAACGTCTGCTTATTCTGGGTACTATAACGCACGTTCAAAATGGTTTTATTTTATTAAATCATTGAAAAATATCAGTTGTGAATAAAAACTTTTTCACGATATAATTTGCTAAATGCAGGTTTTGTGCATACGGCTTACACATTTGCCAATGAATCACGTGTTCTCGAGTCTGGAGCTGCGGGTAACGATGTGCCCATGGGTGCATTAATTAACATCATACAGGTTTCTGTTTACTATTTTAGATTTGCTTTCACCGTTAAATTTATCTGTGAAGGTTATACGTTATACACTGAGGATCGCTGTTCTGAATTTTTGGAACAATAGTTTTTACAAAAACATTTGGCTGTTATTAAAATTAGACCGAATTTTGGAACACTGCAGAAGGGTATTTATTATACCGAGGCTGAAGCATGTGCTGTGGCAAGCACGAGTACCGCCAGTGAGCCACGAATTGAAAAAACTGTGGAAAATTTATCTCTGCTTGAAGCAGGTAATCATTTGACTTTGGCAATGTAAGACACTCATCAGTAGGTTGTATTCAAGCACAAAAAACATTTGCAGGAAAAGGACATGACGAAAAACTTATTTCTAGAAAAGATTTTCTGCCAAGAACTATGAACTGATCGGGGATTGATTTGATAATTTAATCCAGCACTTATTTCTGTTTAAAAGCAAGCTGTGTTTCGATTATAAAAATGCTATATGCAAGAACAAAGGTGTCAAAGTTGTAGTCAAGACGCAAAAAGATAGAATTTCTAGATCCACTGCAAAAAAAGAAGCTAACATATAGGCGGTTTATGCTGTTCTACCCCGAAAATGCATTGGTTGCCCTGATTCAATATCAAGAGTCATTTCTTCATATTCTAGTAGTTTAATAATACTGTGATGATATGGTGTTGTGAAACAAAGATTGAAAGTGATTCAGCAATTTTCCTGATCAATTAGGTTTTTTTCGTGCCTTTTGCTAGTCATCACAGCAAAAAGCGACTGAGTGAAATTGTGAGATAAATTTATTAAAATTAAAGTGTAGAAACATGGCATTTGATGTATTTCCATTGTCAAATNAACAACAGAGCATTGCTCAGCGAAAAGCATACTTTTTTTTCATATGCGGAACTTGTTATGTTCTTTGTTTCTTTATGCCAAAGGGACTTAATCAGGAGCATTATTTCCTGTACTCGACACCATTTAGCGTAACTCTTAAGATTATACTTTCGTCTCAGGAAGTATGCATTAAATAATAGTAGCGAAATATGTAAAAATGCATGGAGTGATGGTATCTAAAACATAGAAAGTGTATGCAGTTTTTGATGATTACGAAAGTTAGTGAAGTGGTATTAATTTTTGGTTATATGTGTGCCATTACTTGCACATTATTTGTGCAGTAGGATGTCAATTCTTGTTGCGAATCACGTTAAATAGTTTATAGCTTTGGATATCTGACTAATTTAAGCATCATCAGTGAGCGATGGATATCTCACTCATGATTTCTCATACCTCTTGAGAGCCTTTATTTCATAATCCATTATTTTGAAAAGTTTTCTTGTTTCTGAAATCTTCATTTATTTAAACGTCTGCTTATTCTGGGTACTATAACGCACGTTCAAAATGGTTTTATTTTATTAAATCATTGAAAAATATCAGTTGTGAATAAAAACTTTTTCACGATATAATTTGCTAAATGCAGGTTTTGTGCATACGGCTTACACATTTGCCAATGAATCACGTGTTCTCGAGTCTGGAGCTGCGGGTAACGATGTGCCCATGGGTGCATTAATTAACATCATACAGGTTTCTGTTTACTATTTTAGATTTGCTTTCACCGTTAAATTTATCTGTGAAGGTTATACGTTATACACTGAGGATCGCTGTTCTGAATTTTTGGAACAATAGTTTTTACAAAAACATTTGGCTGTTATTAAAACTAGACCAAATTCTGGAACACTGCAGAAGGGTATTTATTATACCGAGGCTGAAGCATGTGCTGTGGCAAGCACGAGTACCGCCAGTGAGCCACGAATTGAAAAAACTGTGGAAAATTTATCTCTGCTTGAAGCAGGTAATCATTTGACTTTGGCAATGTAAGACACTCATCAGTAGGTTGTATTCAAGCACAAAAAACATTTGCAGGAAAAGGACATGACGAAAAACTTATTTCTAGAAAAGATTTTCTGCCAAGAACTATGAACTGATCGGGGATTGATTTGATAATTTAATCCAGCACTTATTTCTGTTTAAAAGCAAGCTGTGTTTCGATTATAAAAATGCTATATGCAAGAACAAAGGTGTCAAAGTTGTAGTCAAGACGCAAAAAGATAGAATTTCTAGATCCACTGCAAAAAAAGAAGCTAACATATAGGCGGTTTATGCTGTTCTACCCCGAAAATGCATTGGTTGCCCTGATTCAATATCAAGAGTCATTTCTTCATATTCTAGTAGTTTAATAATACTGTGATGATATGGTGTTGTGAAACAAAGATTGAAAGTGATTCAGCAATTTTCCTGATCAATTAGGTTTTTTTCGTGCCTTTTGCTAGTCATCACAGCAAAAAGCGACTGAGTGAAATTGTGAGATAAATTTATTAAAATTAAAGTGTAGAAACATGGCATTTGATGTATTTCCATTGTCAAATAGGTAGCTGAAGTGGTAGTATTAGCTTATATATGATAGCAAATGTCACTGTTTGCAGTGGAGGTAAAGTTTGCAAAAACCACCATTTAAGGGATAAATAACCTAGTACAGGAATTAAATCATGACATGAAAATTACTCTGTGAAAGTAATTATGACTAGAATATTGATTTCTGGAAGTTGCCGAGTAGTAAATTTAACACTTACATTGAATATAAAGGTATGTCGTAAAACACAAAGGGAATTATTAGTTTTCTGTTTATTATCAATTGAGAGTTTTTGCCTTGTGGGACTAAAATTGAGATACAAATCTTTGGTATCGTTATCTGATCAATTAGTATATTTTTGTAACAAATAGCATTAAACATATTTTGATGAATTTATACGGAAAGTGGAATATTCAATGCTGAATGAGTAGTTGCCAACAATTACTTATGTTAATGGTTTAGTGAAAAAAAAGCATTTACGAATGGGGTTTTGATTTCATCCTACTGAATGTGTAACATATTCGCATATGTTTTAGTTCTGAATGAAGTGCCGAGTAGTAAGATTAAAGAGAAGCAACAAGATAAGTTGATGGGGATAGATCCGACCGCTAAGGATGATAGGCAGCAACAACAATCAAGAGATCGGGAAATGCGCGAAGCTCATGGTGAAAAACAGAACTGTTCGATCTCAAAGTCGAGAGAGTTAAAGGTTTATAACATTCTATTCAAATTTATAACTTGTAAAGTTTGTTCCAGAAAGATGCTTTTGAATAAGGAGAAGTTCGCTGTATACGGATAAGCTTCTAACATCTAGCAAAAGTCATAGGAACTAGAAGCTAGAAGAAGAGAATAGCATACAATGTGTTTTGTAAATTACCTATAATTAGTTTCAGGTCATCCCTTCAACGTCGGCAACATCAATATCTTTCGGCAGCATTGGCCCCGGTGTAAGTGGTGGTAATGGCAGCGGTTCAAATGCAACTATTATGGGAGTATCTACAACCAGTTCATCAATGTTATTATCCAACAACCATCAGCAGTTTCATCCTACCACCGGTAGTATTGCTGGACAACCGACAATCACCTTTCCACATCACGGGAAGCAGTTTTTTCTGGAACGGGAAAGGGAATCACGAGACCGATCACAAAATGGATTAATGGGCAAAGCTAAAGCTGCTGCTGAGTTTCGTGCTGCCCAGACGAACAACGGGTATGTTATTTAAGCTGTTATCTTGTCTTCTGTTTCGAAAATTTTTTGGATTGTTACTGTTGGCATTTAGATTCTTGCTTCTGATGCACGTGGTCAACTGAAGTGTGGTATTCTTTTTTGACCGCTTGCATCATTTTCTATAAGCTCCACTGCCTTAATTAAACACAGCTATAACTTGGTCTGGTACTTGCTAAATATAGCTTATTAAAATAAAGTGGCTTATTAAAATTGATAGATCTTTTATTGAGATTGAATATGCTTTTGAGAAATTAGCAACTGTGTCTAGCTGGAAGATTTAATTAACTTCTCACAGGGATAGATCGCTGAAAAACCTAGTCATCTCTGTATACCCTTCTCCAATCATATATGGTTACATTGCGATCATAAAAATAGAAGTAGGTCCTAATTGAAATATTACTGATTAAGAAGTGATCCGTTTCATAATTCTTTTGTCGTTTAAGTAAGGCATGAAAATAATTGAGCTTCTCGATCTTTTTCTTTGTCATGCAGATGTAACATTTTAATCGGTCTTGCTGTTAACATTTTAATCGGTCTTGCTGTTTAGTGCTATAATTTTTTTTTTTCTTTTAATAACAAAGATAGAAAATTTACAGCGACTTCAATGGAACACCGATGGAGATTGATGGTTTAAAACCACGCGTGAGCAATGGTAATGGTATTCTTTCAACTGCGCAGCTAGAAAATCGACCATATGAAATTAGCAGGGATAAGGTGATTAAATAAATGCTCGCAACTCAACATGGCTGCTTTTAGAAGAGGAAACAAAAAGGACGTTGCAGAGCAAAAGATTCAGTGAACTGTTGAGCTGTCTTCTTCAAGTTTTATCCTTTCAGGATTTATTTTTTTTTAAGGTACGGTATCTGAAGGGACACGATAGCGAGGTATTCATTTGTACGTGGAATCCAAAAAATGATCTCATAGCTTCTGGGTAAACTTTCAAATTCTTCAGATTTAAATGTTTTATCGGCCAGTAGGAATGAAATGAGTAAATGATATACAATGTCATTCTCGTTTCCTTTCCCATATTCACTGAACTTCTGAGAAGACTATCATAGGTTTCAAGACTAACCGGCTTAATCGAACTTTAAAAGAAATACGAAACTCTCCTGTTGCGAGCTAAACGAGTTAAAAGGATCCGAGCTACAATAAATTGTTAATGGAATGGACCATAACTTCATAATTAGTATGAGCGTGTGAATACGGATTCATACGGTACGGGTATCATTGTACATCTTCCGAATTAGTATAAACTTTAATTTTAGGTCCGGTGATAGTACGGCACGTATATGGAATGTATATGGTTCAGAGCTAGCAACAACATCATGCCAAGCTATCCATGATAATTCAATAGTGCTCAAACATTGTATGCAAAAAGATGACAAAAACCCTCCAACAAATAAGGACGTTACGTCTCTTGATTGGAATGTTCGTTAACATTTCTTTTCTTGATGGATTTTCTTTTCCCCTTTCAAATGTTGCATCTGTGAAGGTCGTATTTATCCGCCTGTACATGTGTCATCAGTGCTGTGTGCCACTGTTTATGTAGTATTAGTTATTTTCTGGTTTTTGGCACGAAACAAGCTTCAATTGGATTAGAACGTGTTTAGTTGAACTAACTTGTGACTCTATATGTTGCGGAATAAAAGAACTTTTTTGCATAATTTCCATGCACCAAGCTTCCCATATTTTAATTCTAGCAACAATATCTAGTGTTCCACCAGTAAGCAAGCACTCACTCTGTTGCTTTTGGTTATTTTGGTGTCTAGGTGCTTTGTTTCAAGGTTGCCTTTAATTGCAAGTTAAAAAATATTCAACTCTAACTCTAATCGAAAGTTGGAGTTGAGCATTCGTATTTCTTTGTGTATTTATATTAATTAAAAATGCTTCCGTTTCACAAATTTTAATTTTGGATTCAGAAGGTTCGTTGTGAAATCTAAGTTATTTTTAAAGGAGCATTGGAACATTGCACTCCTTACCAGGAAGTCATTCCCTGGCGAAATATTTTTGAAAAATCACATTTTATGTGGTCAGTAAGAATGGTTTCAATGTTATCACTATTCTTGCATTCTAGTTTGCTTCATTATTTTTCAGTGTACCGGTGATTTACTTGCAACGGGATGTTATGATGGTTATGCGCGTGTGTGGGCCACCGATGGTGAGTTGTATCATTTTCAATTCACTACATTTTCAATTCACTACATTTTCAATTCACTACGTTAATGAATGAAGCAATTCATATTCAGAGCTTTTATTTTAGGAAGACTGCGTTATACACTGGGGGCTCATAAAGGTCCAATTTTTGCACTGAAGTGGAACCAAAAGGGTGATAAGATTCTTAGTGCTGGAGTTGATAAGGTATATAATGTTTATCCGTATGTGTAAATTTTCGAATTTAGACTCTTTAATTAGTGTCTTTATGGGGAATTTTTTTAAGAAAAATTTCAGACAACCATTATTTGGGATCCACTTAAAGGCATACAGATGCAGGTCTTTCAATTTCACAGTAGTTCAGCACTGGATGTTGATTGGATGTCAGATGATACATTTGCATCGTGTAGTACAGATATGTGCATCCATGTATGCAAATTAGGTTGTGAAAAGCCGTTGAAAACATTCCAGGTAATCTTAATCTATTAAGATTCTCAATTTATTGAACCTCTCAGGTTTTGTAGTACCAAACAGTAAGTGTGGAGTGTGGAGTTTTTGATAAATTCAATTACTCTTCATTTTTACTAGATTTGTATCTCTGTTATTTCATTGCCGAAGTAGTCAAATTTTGTACTAAAGAGGACTTCCGATCACGAAATTTTTTTTCGGAATTCCTATTTTCCACTTCAAAAAGAATGTTGATAAAGCAACGAAATGCATTCCAGGGCCATACAAATGAAGTAAATGCTGTGAAGTACGATGTATATTCACGGCTTTTGGCTTCATGCTCCGACGACATGACGTTGAAGGTCTTTCGTTTGAAGAATTTTGCTGTATTTTATGTAACAGAATTGTAGAAACAGCAATGAAGATACCTTGATGAAATAAATACCTTTTTATTCTTGACACGGTGCACTTCAATTCAAAATGTATCTCAGATATGGTCAATGAATTACGAAAATGTGGTACACAATTTAAAAGCGCATGATAAAGAGATTTATACAATACGCTGGTCGCCAATTGGTTATGCGCTTGCAAGGTAATTTTTTTGTTTTTGTAAGGTGGACAAATTTTTGTATTGTAGGACCTCAACATAATATTCGCGTTTAAAGTTATTTTATATCCGTTTAAAATTTAATTAAAATTTAAATCATTTCTGGAAGTGATTATTAGTTGCAGTGCGTCTTTCGATCATACAGTTCGATTATGGGATATCGAACGAGGAATGTGTGTTCGGACGCTGACAAAACACACGGAACCAGTTTATTCTGTTGGGTTTTCACCAGATGGAAAATATATTGCATCCGGTTCATTCGATCGTTCTGTTTACATCTGGGATGTACAGGTTAAGATTTTTTGCTGACATAACGGGATACAGTATGTTTTTAAGAAGCTTTGAGAACCCTAGATATATTTTGGTTATCTCTCGTAAATCGCATTTTATCTCCAGTCGGCAAACTAGTTATTGAAAAACTGAATACTGAGGAAAATAGGAAAACAGGGATTATTCTATCTGGTTTTGCAGATTTTCTAAGCTAGAACTTTCTTTTATTGTAACCGTTACGAAGTTTTTTTTTTACTTTTCCTTATTCTAAGGGTTTGAGGAA
>SSBO01000063.1:1501-18447 GCA_005281725.1 Wuchereria bancrofti | reverse complement strand
TTTTTTATACTGCATATAAATGAATGATTAAGTAAAGATGAAAAGTTTGCTTAGACATTTGGAATACTTTAAAAATTTCATCATTGTTTGCTTAAATTAACAACTTCAACTAATCCTAACAAATAGAGAATGAAAAAAAGGAGAACGAGAATATTTAGCAAATCAATGGTATTTGAGCTTTTTTCTTTTAACTTAATCTAAAGTTAAAAAAACCAAAGATCATTTAGCTTTTTTTTTAATGAATCATTTCATCCCCAAGCAAACAAACGATATAATAAAATTTTGAAACTTCAAACGAAACAGAATAAAGGAGATAGTATAAATGAAAATTTATTGTATTGTTGTATAATAAGGTTAAATATTTTTTCTTTTTTTTTTGAAATATAATCAATTATAAAAAATTGAAACGAAAAAAGCAAACTTTCCGTTTTTATTAATGATATCATTTTTTCATTTATACTTTGATGAAAGATAATAAAATATTTTAGCATAATATTTTTTTTCTTGCTTTATTTACATGTATATGGCAAATAATAAATGATTACTGATTGGTGAATAAATCAATTGTTATTCAAAAAATTTAATTAGTATGCTTAGAAAAGTATATATGGTGACATCTATGATGGCAATAACAACAACAAAAACATTTGACAATGATCACATTAATATAGATAAACATATTCATTTAATGAAAATCCTACCTTGCAAAAGAGGAAAATTNAATTTTAAAGTTAAATGCATGACTAATGCAATTATTTGTTATTTATTAGAAATGAAGTGTTGTTTTCTCTTAGATCTTTAATTATATTGTTACTCAACAAGTAAGTAAATCGCACATAAATATTGCATTTTATTAATTCTTATATGAAAACAAAAATTTCTTTTTTTACTTTTTTGTCAATAAATTTAATATATAAATTTTTTTTCAAAAAAAGAGTAATGCAAAAAAAAAAAAAAAATGAAAAAGGCATTTTTATTTCTTTTCTTGAATATGAAAAGAAAAAAGACTACTGGTATGTATTTTTTTTTGTTTTAAACAGATTTAAAAAGGAATTTTTAAATTTTCAAAAAAATAAAAAAGAAGACAAGCATTTCTTCTGAGCTTTTCTTTTATTTTGATAAAATACTGAAAGCAGGAAAAAGAACAAACTATTATTTTTTTTAATAATGATTTTTTAAAAAAAGTAAAAATAAAATTTTTCTTTAAAAGAATAAAATTAAGAAATTTCTTTTTTTTTTTGATATAATGCTGGTAAGCAAAAAGATAAAAAAACTATCTTTATTTTTTTTAAACAATAAATTGTTCATTTTTTGTGGTACGATGTTTAGACAATTATTGAAAAATAAATTAATTCGATGTCTAATATTTTTGTTAAATTATACCGAAATCATAAATTAACTTTTTCTTCATCAAAAAATTATTTCACTATGCTATTCATCATTTCGCTAAAGAAAAACATCAATTTGGTAATAAGCAATGACAAGATAACAAATAGATATTTTTCTTCTTAAAAGAATAAAAAATAATATTAAACTTTTAGAAATTACCTTGTGCTAACTTCTTTTTAAAAATTACATGAATTATAGTCTTGTTTTTTTCTTAATAAACCATTATTATGAAAAAATTTTTACAATGAAAGGGAATAATTTTATAATATCATTATCATTTGTTTGCGAAGTTTTATATATTTGTTCTTTTGAAAGTTGAAAAAACAATGATAAATATGTATAAAATTAATTTTGATTAAAAGTATTTTGTGGTGAACGAGGCTGTTACGCGAAGAAAAAATAAATAAAAAAATTAAATTTCGTAACAAAAAAATAATTTCAAATTTTTTCAATTTATTCCCTTGCCTTTTATTTTTAATTTATACATATTAGTATAAACCAAAGTAAAGTTTTGTTCTCACACTTTTTTCTTCTTTATCATTTTGTCATATTTGTTCTTTTTTTTATTGCTGCAAATGAAAAGAAATAAATGAATAAATGAAAACGCATTTAAAATAAACATTGTATGATAAATATAATAAAATAATTGATTACAATAAAATGAAATTTATATAACATTTAAAGTTTGATGATTATTTGTTGTCGCTAATAGCAATTCAAAAGTAGTTTCTTTTTTGTAATTTTTTAAAAATTATCGTATTTTCGTATAAAACTATTTTAGAGATTAATTTCGTAATTTAATAATAAATTTATATTCTATTGATAATAATAGTATATCTGTGTGGCATTTTTTTGTTAATGAGTATAACATGAAAATGAAATTCTAATAAATTCTGAATGACAAAATTGAAATCATTAATATTAATTAGGGAAAACAAATAATTAATTCATTTACCAATGATTATTTTTCTACGGATATTTGCAGTAGGATCAATTTTTTTTTTTGGAATGTATAATTTTATCAGTGATAGTATTATTGATTAACACGATTTTGCACGATAAGATATAATTGTTTATATATCATTTATATTCACTTTCTAATAATGTAAATTATTGATTACTGATTTACATAATACGCTAAATATTTGACTAAAATATTGCTGAAATGATGAAATAAAAATAACGTCCTGATAAAATTCTAATTTATGTAAAATGCTAAAATTTTATGTGAAATGATAAGACTACGATTCAAAAATATGCAAATATAAATAGTCAAATTGATTATTGTCGTTGTAACAAATAAAATTGTCAATTAATTAAATTTAGCACTTTAATGAAAAACTTTTCGCGTTTAATTTGAAAAACTTTAGCATTTTCACCTAAAATGTATATAAAAAGAAATGCTATTTCAGTCATCAATCAATGATTAAAGTAAATTCTTTTGTCCTTCTTTTGGAAAAAAAAAATGTTTTGGATTAAATGAAAACGAAAAAATTGTAATCAATTTAGTGCATATATGTTATATTTTTAGTAGGAAAATTAAAACAGTTATACAAGTAAGAATTGAAATTTTCAAAACAAAAATTTTGAAAATTTGTCAATAAAATGACGAAGAAAAAAGTGGAAGGAAACAAAGAAAGAAAAGTTGCTATTGTTAGCATTTATGTTTTATTTCAATGATTTGAATGGAATTTGTAAAAACGGATAGCTTAAGCCTCCCTCTTCTTTCCTTTTTCTAATTTTTTCCTTCTTTTTTCTTTTTTTCTTTGTTTTTTTTTTTTTGTTTTATGGATCAATTCCTCCTCGTTTTTCCAATTCTTTTTGCTTTTCACTCAACATGCAAAAATTAGAAATGTTAAGAATTTCAAAATCTCAATTTAATCAATGATAAAGAAATGAAACAAATCTAGAAATGAACAATATCAAAATAAGGAAATAATCGAATTAAATTTATAAATTTTCAAAAATATTCGTCGCATTAAAATTCCTACTGATCAATTAATTGAAAGCATAAGTAACAAATAAAATTACGATGTTTCCAAATGTCCAATAAATGAGCCATAAAAAATTCGCGGGAAAGCGATTAGTTCAGTACTTAAAGATGAATGCATTTGCTTAAATGCTTAATGTGTAAACAACTATAAAATAGTATTTTAATAGATTCGGGGCATAACATCATTACAACACATCCATCTGTGGGAGATTATAACAAAATAAAAATTTAAAGTGAAAATGAAATGAGAAATAGCCAAAATAAACAAACCCATATGTAAAACAAAACAAAAAAAATTATGATATTATTATGTTTAGAATATATCTTTTATTTTTATTAATAAAGAAAAAAGAAAAAATTTTTTAAGCAAAAAATTTAAAAAAAAAAAATTAAAAAAAACTGAGGAAAATAGAAGAATTAAAAGTAAATCGAAAAAAGAAAATGAAAGAAAAAGGTAATATAAACAAAAAGATAAAATTATTATTTTTATGAAAATGTTTAAAATTAAGATTTTTATTTTTATTTTTCTTTAGTAATAAAGAAGAAAAAAGAAAAGAGAAGGAAAAGGATTTATTTTTTCATCTTTTCTATTACTTACAATATCACAGGTATGTATGAAATGAGAAATAATTACGAAAATGGAAATTTCATGCTATTAACTAAAACGATTTTTTTTTCAATTCAATTTAGAGAACACGAAAAGGAGCGAAGAAAAAAGGAAAAAAAAAAAGAAAATTACTAAACTATTTCATTCGCGCAAAACTTTATGATAGCAGAATTTAACTTTAGTTAATTTAATAATACTATACTTCAAAACTGATATTTTTTTAAAGCCCAAATATTCACTTCTCAATAATTGATTTCATATTTGTATTTATTGTCTTGATTATTACTTATCATTAAATGATTAATAATTGCTAAATTAGGAATGTATAAATTAAAATGTTTGTGCAATAATTTTCTCCATTGCATGAGTTCATTTCATCTTTTCTTTTTTTTTTGCAGTCAACTTAAGTATATAAATTTGTAAAACTATTTGGAGAAAAAATAAAATTAAAATTTCAAAAATTTTTCCAAAAAATATTTTCATAATTTGATATGTTTGGATGAAATAAAGCAATCAAATATTGATATTAAGAATGATGATAATGCTAAATGGTGGCATTATAAATTAACAATTATCTATTTACTGAAGCAAAAAAAAAAAAAAATTAAATTGGATACTTTTATGAAATATATTAAAGTATTATAATAGCATAATTTATTGTATTGTTTACTTCTCAAATTAATCATTATTAAATTTTTCTGATTCCAAATTAATAAACATAGTAGATGACATTATTGTCCAATGGTACTTCTTAAATTACAAAAAAAGAAAAAAATAAATAAATAGATAAAATGAAAATTTCAAAAAAAACTTTCTTGCTTTCCACAAATCGCATTAAAAAAAGATAAAATTTCTTTTTGTAAAAAGAATTTGCAACTTTTTATAATTTACAAAAGAAGACAAAAAAAAGAAAACAAATAATAAAATTTGTTAGGGAAAAAAGAAAAGTGCAAAACATACATTTTTAATTTTTTGACGTATTTTCTCATCGATAACACGTGAAATGCTACGTGCTGGAATGCTTGAAACAAACTGATCATAATTTGAATTATTATCATCAGAAATTGAAAATGCTGAATTAGTAGTAATATGTGTATCATCGATAGTAGCAGCAGTAACAAACATTTCATCGCAATTAAAATTTTCATCAAATGATGAAATTGATGGACTGTATGTTTCAACTTCATTGTTAACATTTCTTTCCGTCTGTTGCTCCTGGTGTAACGTTGTGATTTCCGAAGTGTCTAATCTAATAATTTCTGATTCTGAACTTCCATTAATAGTTTGTAAATTAGATTTTGACATATTTTTGCATAATTCATCAATATACTGGCCTGAAAAAAGAAAACAAAGCAAAAAAAAATTGTTTCATTTAATAAATTTGAAAAGAAAAACTTTCATATCTTTTTTAACGAAAAAAAAAAAACTAATTTCAATGAATACACTTAAAAGAAAAATTAACGCAATATTTTCACAATTGTAATTTGTAACAAATAAATTTAACCAAACATTATTATTTTGCATTAAATTAAGTATTTGATCAATTTTTGATTTAAAAGAGAGATGAAATTATGTTCAAATAGTTTATGTATTTTATTCAATATTTGTAGAAAAATCCGATAAAAAATGGAATTGTTTTCAAATATCGAAAGCTTTTTGAATCGAATAAATCAATGTTGTCGAAATTGACAGAAAAAAAAAGAACAAAGAGAAAAAAAAAATTGAAGTGTATCATTTGAAGTGTGAATTATCAGTATCTTAAAAGATGGTAAACACATTTTTATACATTCTTCCACCAATCCAGTAGTGCTTTTTCATTTTTCTTTTTTCTCTTTTTATTTGTTTATTTTCCCTTTTTCTTCCTTCATCAGTAAAATAAATTCTACGAAAAAATTTGAAAAAGAGAAGAAAAAATTGGTGATACAATTTTTTTGGCTTAATTTTTGATCCAATTAATTTCATGATTGAAAAGAGGAAAAAATATATCATGGGTATAAAAATTGCTAAATTGAAGCTTTAATCTTTTTAATTGTTTGAAAATTAAAAAACATGCGCCGTTTAAAAATTAAATTTGAAATTTTTCATTTTTAATACATTTTTTTTGCGCATATTTCGAAGAGAACTAATTGTTACATTTAAAAATTTCACCTAACAAAATGGTCATATAAATTTTATTTTATTTCTCTTTTCAAAAATTTCATCAGACATTTACTTTTATCATTATTATCTTATCATCATAATTATCAATGTTGCTTTTTTCTCTTTTTTTTTCAGTTATCCATGATTTC
This sequence comes from Wuchereria bancrofti, assembly GCA_005281725.1. Taxonomy (NCBI): domain Eukaryota; kingdom Metazoa; phylum Nematoda; class Chromadorea; order Rhabditida; family Onchocercidae; genus Wuchereria; species Wuchereria bancrofti. The sequence goes on along the minus strand of SSBO01000063.1, from coordinate 12,170 downwards.
TAAAAAATTTTTTTCAGCATAACCAGTAATGAGATTCCATGCCATTATCGTTATTCGATTATTTCCATTTATAAATGTTTGAAATAAAACAATTTTAATTCGCAAAAAAGTGCAAAAAAATGAAAGAAGAAATTTAATTGTTTATTTGTCAAAATTTCTTATAATATAATCAATAAATATCGCATAGAATAAAGTGGAACAAATATTGCTAAAGAAAAAACGAAAAAAAATGAAAGAAAATTTAAAAAATGAAAAATTACTTTCTTTATTTTTGTTATTGTTCAATTGAGATTTTGTAAAATTTTTCTCTTTTATTTCCTTCAAAAAAAAAAGTAAAAATAATGCGATGAATGATTGATAGGTAAATTTCTAAAGGGAATTATAAGTCAAGTGATAAGTGATTGATTAAGCAATTATTCGATATTTTAATGATAAGATTGATTAAGCGGTATTTTCTTTGGAGTATTATTATATTGCTAATATGAAATAATAAGATTTCCATTCGCATTTTGATACAGAAGTTAAAAGTCAAATTGAACTTTTTAAACAAAATTTTATCATTGGAAAAAGAATTCATTGTGTATTTATATGATGATCACATTTCTTTTTAAATTACATTACAATACGATCAATAAGTTTTTTTTTGCAATTGTAATTCAAAGAAATAAGTATTAACTAAAATTTTGAAACAAAAGCTTTAACCAGTTAAGGAAATTTTAAAAACATTTTATGATCATGTTGAATTTTTAACCTTCATTGGAATGTAAAATGCTAGAATTATGCAATAAATAAAATTGCTTTGTTCTTATAATAGAAATTAAATATGAAAATGAGAGTATTAAATGTTTAATAATGCTAATGTAGCAGCGATTTGGTTAGAAAAGGTGTATGAAATTTTTCATGTTTTTATTTTATTGCAATTTCAGCACATTTGGTTAAGTGAATTTCATTTTGAAGAGAAGTTTTCGTATTTTTTCCAATCTTTTTCATTTTATCCAAAATTTTATATTATATAAATACAGAAAATTATTTGTAAAAACTGTATTTGAATAAATATTTCAAATTTTTATTGTCTTCATATTACAGTAAATTATCCAAGTTCGTAAATTTCAATTTTTTTGCAAAAAAAATCAACGGCAGTTGTAAATAACACATCTTACTGTGTTAAAATTAAAATTGAAATTACACCATAAGTCTGAAAAACAAAATATTGGAATGAGTGGAAATAGATTTTAACCAATTCTTTCATTTTTTTTTTATTTTATTTCTTAAATGTTAGTTAGTTTGATGAAAAGAATTGAGAATTTTTGCAAAATTTCTCAATTCTTTTCATTGAAATTATTCTAAGCTTATTTGGTTGCACAAAAAAAAAAAAAGGGAAAAAAAGCAAAAAGAAACAAGAAAAAAAGTTGGCGGAAAATGAAAAAAGATTCGATGAGATGAAAACTATTGAGCGAAATAATTTATACAAAGAAATGAAAAGAAATGCTTTTGAATATGTGTAGAAATTAATTTGATACAACTTTATCTTGGCTCATATCATATAACTTTATCTTGGCTTCATGCAACTTTATGTTGGCCAAATACAACCTTTCTTTCCTCACAAATCTGTTATAAACATCAAAAAGATTTACAATAGTGTTGTTTATGATATAATGTAAAAATGAAAGAAATTTTAAAATGTTCTAAATTGGAATTCTTTAAAAAAAAAAGATAAAAGGAGAAAAAATAACATAAATTTACTTTATTAACTTGTTATTTGCCAGCAAAAGTAATAAGAAAAAGGAAATAAAAGCGATAAAAAAAGTAATAAACCAATTAATAGCAAAATTTCATCTGTAATTGTTCAGTAATTAAATTTAAAGCATAAGTTTTTCTTATATGAAATTTAATGAGCGTTAAATTTTTCTTTTTCAAATATTGCATTTCTCATTAAAATATTACAAAATACTGTAATTTTCCTCAGTTAAATTTAACAAAAAAAAAGGAAAAAAAACGAATGAAGGATGAAAAAAAATAAAATTAATAAAAAAAAACAGTGTAAAACTATTTTATCAAATCATTTACTTTAAGTATTTCATTACGTATAATTAAAGGATTTAAAAAATGAGCTTTATTTAATTGTTTTCAAATCGAATTAAATTTATAAAAAAAAATAAATAAATAAATGCAAAAGGGAAAAGAGAACGAAGAAATTTTTAATATTAAAAGGAAAAAGAAAGAAAAGATGAAATTTCATTTTTCCATAATTTTACTTTCTTTAAATAAAGTATACCTGAATCTCTGATTCATATATTCCCAATAATATTATTGTGTATTTCCATGAAAGAAACATTGTTATCTGATATTTCCAAGCAATTCGTCCCCTGAGGGTGATAATAAAGAGAGTGATTAGAAGAGAGAAAAAAAAAGAGATAAATTGAGAAAGAAAGGGAGCGAGAGAGAGAGAGAGAGAAAGACAGAAAAAGAGAGAGGGAGAGAATGAATTGAATATGCGCTATTGGCGCAAATGTATAAATCATATGTGCAAGCAAATTTCGACTAATTTACGATGTCATTGTGTTTATTTGACTTTAACTTTTTCCATGTTTATGCATCAATTATACACGAAATTTCTTTTTATTATTCATCAATGTTTTTAAAGAAAAACGTAAAACAAAAAGAAAAAAGAAAGAAAAATTGAAATAAAATAAATATTCCTTTTTTGCTAGTTATTATTTGAAATATATGTATAAAAAGTTTAATTTAAAAAAATATACACATATTAAAATTAAATAATAGAAATTTTGTTTTTTAATATTAAATAATTGAATAATGAAATAATGGTTTTATTATTCAGTGATGATTACTTCTTAATTAATGAGTAAATGAATAATGAATAAACCAAATAAAGGAATTAGTTTAAAATTAATCGAAAACTCGCTAATCAACATAAATACTTAAATAATGAAATAATGACGTGAAAAATCTGTGATAGAAGTCATTTTCCGTATTGCATGAGAGAAGTATTCTTTTGCATGCATTAAGATTAACAATTTAGCATAATATTTTTGCAAATGTAATATCAGAAATTGGAAATTTTTATATAATCTTTTTAATAAAATTTTAAAATTAAAAATGACAGCTATAAAAAAATCACAACAAATTGACATTTCGAAAAAGTTTAAAATTTCTATTAAACTAACAGATATAAGCATGAAAAATGGCAAAAAAAAATGAAATTTGAAAAAAGACTCCAAAATTTTGTAAAATATTAAAATTGTAAATTAATAAAACTGATTGCATTTTTGATGAAATAAATTGATGAGAAAAGAAGGCAAAATTAAAAATTGTTTTCATAAAATTAAGGAAAAAATGAAAACGAAAAAATGTTTGATTGGTAACGGCAGAAATGGAAATTTATTTTCCTTTTTGGTAGCAATTGCTACCATTTANTTTCAAATCGAATTAAATTTATAAAAAAAAATAAATAAATAAATGCAAAAGGGAAAAGAGAACGAAGAAATTTTTAATATTAAAAGGAAAAAGAAAGAAAAGATGAAATTTCATTTTTCCATAATTTTACTTTCTTTAAATAAAGTATACCTGAATCTCTGATTCATATATTCCCAATAATATTATTGTGTATTTCCATGAAAGAAACATTGTTATCTGATATTTCCAAGCAATTCGTCCCCTGAGGGTGATAATAAAGAGAGTGATTAGAAGAGAGAAAAAAAAAGAGATAAATTGAGAAAGAAAGGGAGCGAGAGAGAGAGAGAGAGAAAGACAGAAAAAGAGAGAGGGAGAGAATGAATTGAATATGCGCTATTGGCGCAAATGTATAAATCATATGTGCAAGCAAATTTCGACTAATTTACGATGTCATTGTGTTTATTTGACTTTAACTTTTTCCATGTTTATGCATCAATTATACACGAAATTTCGTTTTATTATTCATCAATGTTTTTAAAGAAAAACGTAAAACAAAAAGAAAAAAGAACGAAAAATTGAAATAAAATAAATATTCCTCTTCTGCTAGTTATTATTTGAAATATATGTATAAAAAGTTTAATTTAAAAAATATGCACATATTGAAATTAAATAATAGAAATTTTGTTTTTTAATATTAAATAATTGAATAATGAAATAATGGTTTTATTATTCAGTGATGATTACTTCTTAATTAATGAGTAAATGAATAATGAATAAACCAAATAAAGGAATTAGTTTAAAATTAATCGAAAACTCGCTAATCAACATAAATACTTAAATAATGAAATAATGACGTGAAAAATCTGTGATAGAAGTCATTTTCCGTATTGCATGCGAGAGGTATTCTTTTGCATGCATTAAGACTAACAATTTAGCATAATATTTTTGCAAATGTAATATCAGAAATTGGAAATTTTTATATAATTGTTTTAATAAAATTTTAAAATTAAAAATGACAGCTATAAAAAAATCACAACAAATTGACATTTCGAAAAAGTTTAGAATTTCTATTAAACTAATAGATATAAGCGTGAAAAATAGCAAAAAAAATGAAATTTGAAAAAAGACTCTAAAATTTTGTAAAATATTAAAATTGTAAATTAATAAAACTGATTGCATTTTTGATGAAATAAATTAATGAAAAAATAAGGCAAAATTAAGAATTGTTTTCATAAAATTAAGAAAGAAATGAAAACGAAAAAATGTTTGATTGGTAACGGCAGAAATGGAAATTTCTTTTCCTTTTTGGTAACAATTGCTAGCATTTAAAACCATTTTGCTTGATTAATTTTTTGGTTTTTTTTATCATTTTGCTATTCTTAAGCAATTATTTTATTTTTGATTGCTTCAATGCATTTTTTCTAATTTTATATTTTTCGATTTTGTTTTATTTTTCAAATACATGAAGAAACTGCAAAAGAAACAATATCATATTGATATTATAAATTAGTCATGTAAATTATGCTGGTAAGAATTATTATTATAATTATTGTTCATCTTTATTTAATAAAAAATGTTATATTAATGATTTGATGTTTAATAGTTAATGAAAAAAGTACAAATTTTCATATCACTATAGTGACAAGAACAATTATGATTATGATTATAGATCAGTTTAAAAATAAATTATTTCGTCAACTGTTAATCTGATATGAAAATGAATCAGTTTCATCAAGGAGCGTAAAGAAAAAATGGTAATATAATAGAAAGGGAAAATTCATCATGTAAAAATTATTTTTTCAACTTTAAAGAAAAAATGTAACTTTGAAATAAATATCTGAAGTAGTATTAATTTTATAAAATTTGATATATGACATTCATATTCAATGAGCTTGTTTACAAATTAATATTTACAATGGACTTCGTTTACAAAAGNTAAAATTAAATAATAGAAATTTTGTTTTTTAATATTAAATAATTGAATAATGAAATAATGGTTTTATTATTCAGTGATGATTACTTCTTAATTAATGAGTAAATGAATAATGAATAAACCAAATAAAGGAATTAGTTTAAAATTAATCGAAAACTCGCTAATCAACATAAATACTTAAATAATGAAATAATGACGTGAAAAATCTGTGATAGAAGTCATTTTCCGTATTGCATGAGAGAAGTATTCTTTTGCATGCATTAAGATTAACAATTTAGCATAATATTTTTGCAAATGTAATATCAGAAATTGGAAATTTTTATATAATCTTTTTAATAAAATTTTAAAATTAAAAATGACAGCTATAAAAAAATCACAACAAATTGACATTTCGAAAAAGTTTAAAATTTCTATTAAACTAACAGATATAAGCATGAAAAATGGCAAAAAAAAATGAAATTTGAAAAAAGACTCCAAAATTTTGTAAAATATTAAAATTGTAAATTAATAAAACTGATTGCATTTTTGATGAAATAAATTGATGAGAAAAGAAGGCAAAATTAAAAATTGTTTTCATAAAATTAAGGAAAAAATGAAAACGAAAAAATGTTTGATTGGTAACGGCAGAAATGGAAATTTATTTTCCTTTTTGGTAGCAATTGCTACCATTTAAAACCATTTTGCTTGATTAATTTTTTGGTTTTTTTTTATCAATTTGCTATTCTTAAGTAATTATTTTAGTTTTGATTGCTTCAATGCATTTTTTCTAATTTTTTGATTTTGTTTTTTTTTTTTTTTCAAATATATGAAGAAACTGCAACTGCAAAAGAAACAATATCATATTCATATTATAAATTAGTCATGTAAATTATGCTGGTAAGAATTATTATTATAATTATTGTTCATCTTTATTTAATAAAAAATGTTATATTAATGATTTGATGTTTAATAGTTAATGAAAAAAGTACAAATTTTCATATCACTATAGTGACAAGAACAATTATGATTATGATTATAGATCAGTTTAAAAATAAATTATTTCGTCAACTGTTAATCTGATATGAAAATGAATCAGTTTCATCAAGGAGCGTAAAGAAAAAATGGTAATATAATAGAAAGGGAAAATTCATCATGTAAAAATTATTTTTTTAACTTTGAGAAAAAATGTAACTTTGAAATAAATATCTAAAGTAGTATTAATTTTATAAAATTTGATATATGACATTCATATTCAATGAGCTTGTTTACAAATTAATATTTACAATGGACTTCGTTTACAAAAGTAATTTTTTGTAATTTTACAAGTAATTTTGCAGAAATTTTTTTTAGTAGAGTTAATTTATGTTAATTAATTATATTTGCAAAAATCATTCTACTATACATTCCATTCCACGTTTATTGACATTAAAAAAACCAATGTCAATAATATTCAATTCACATTATAAGTCATCGATTCTTATAAATTAAATAGAATTAAAATGAAACATTTTAGCATTTTTGTAGGGTTCTTAAAACATTTTTTTTAGTATGATTGTAGAACATATAGTGAATTTAATATGCTAATAATAGCAATCCATTAATTAAGTTATTTTTTCATTAATTAGCTACAATGATTTATATTTAGCACTATGAAAAACTCAATTATTATTATGTCTTTACAAATTTAACCAATAATCAGTAATCATTTGCATTTTATTTTGATTGAAATTTATAACTAAATTATTCCATAGAATTATTCGCTATTTAAAAAAAAATCAAATTGTCTGAAACAATTTCACTCTCTTTAAATTTTACTTTTTCAAATGTGTCAAAAAAAAAAAGCAAATGAAAAGTGATGAATTGCATTGTGGATGCAATTGAAAAACGTAAAATTGAAATAAATGGAAAAATTAAATTGCTAAAGAAAACAAACAAAATAAAGCAATGTATAATATAAATTTGATAAAAACACTTATTTAAAAAAAAGTAGCACTAAAATATTTCATTTCGTTTTTAAAATAAATTACTAATCAAAAACAATGGGCAAATTTAAATAAGTAGCATTAGATTATAAATGCATTCAAAATTATTTCCATTTTATCATTTTGCTTCTTCAAAAACAAAAAAAAAATTATTTGTCAACATTAAATTCTCTATCCTTTTCTATAGTTAGGAAAACCAAAATCAAAAAAAAAGAAACTGGAAAATATTAATANATAAATTCTACTTATAATTCAAATTATAATTGTTTTAATTTATGAAATAATGAACTTACTATAAACATACATCATTACAAGTAAGATTTTCAAAATGATAAATACATATGCATACATCAATGTTAATTTTAATTGAAATTTTTAAAAATGATTCATTTAATGTAAAAGCTAATGCTAAAGAGTAAAAATTGTGGTCGATAAATTGAAAAATTAATTTAAATGTATAAATGATATGATAAATAAGAATGTGTATCAGTCTATTGCATCAATAGTTGATTAATAATTATACAACAAAGTGTAAGATAAGATTAAAATTAAATTTATATATTAATTTCCTCTAATGCTGTAAACAAATCATCGTATGCTTAACTTACTGATTTTCTTATGATGAACTTTTGTTTGTTTGCTTTTTTTAACTTTCAACCTTCATAAATTATTCAGTTTTTTTTCACTTAATTTATACGAAATCATTCAATTTCCATTTCTATTCTGCATTGCTATCATATTTTATTAGAAATTATTATCATTTATGCTTAAGCTGATAGCATATCTGGTTCCTTAATCTATTATTAATCACAAATTTACTATGTTTAATCAAAAAAAAAGCACTTATTTCTTTGCAGTATAAATATTCTTTACAGTGACAAATATTGCATGACAAGGTATATTTGAGAAAAATTATTCTTAGAAAGCAAAGATTACATAATAAAATGAGCATAAACAATTGAAAATTAAATAAATATTTAATTTTGAAAAAAATGAAGACAAAGAAAAAAGAAAAAATAATTGGAATTTGAATAAATGTTCAATCCATTACTTACAAATGAAAATTTGAAGTATAAATTTGTTTAACATATTCTTTCCAAAATGACAAAAAATAAACTTTAAATTTCCAATTGTTTATTTGAAATGAAATTAAAATAGCACTAAAAATTAATACCAACCAATGAATGACTAAATCTGAAAAAATTACAAATTGCTATTGCTATTGCTACCTTTTACTATGAATACTTTCAAAAGATAAAATAAAAATTTTAATATCAGATATTATATTATTATTTATAATAATTATCATATTACATCATATCATAGATGCAAACTTTACAGTTTTACTTATTTTATCAAAATTCCAGGCATAAAGTACTAATTAAGTATAAACTTACTTATGCTTATTCATTATAAAAATCCATTAAAATTAAATTGTAATCAGTTAATTGTAAACGTAGAAAATACACAATTTCTTAGTATAATCACATTTTGTTCAAAGTAATTACCTAATAGTAATACAGCATAAGAATAGTAATCTACCACACATATTATAAATTACGAAATTATTTGCTCATTGTTTTATTCAAGAATATAATTTTATTATTTGAAATATTGCAATTGATTTTTCTTTTTTTTTTGCTCAAATTCTGCATAACAANGATTCATTTAATGTAAAAGGTAATGCTAAAGAGTAAAAACTGTGGTCGATAAATTGAAAAATTAATTTAAATGTATAAATGATATGATAAATAAGAATGTGTATCAGTGTATTGCATCAATAGTTGATTAATAATTATACAACAAAGTGTAAGATAAGATTAAAATTAAATTTATATATTAATTTTCTCTAATGCTGTAAACAAATCATCGTATGCTTAACTTACTGATTTTCTTATGACGAACTTTTGTTTATTTGCTTTTTTTAACTTTCAACTTTCATAAATTATTTAGTTTTTTTTTTTTCACTTAATTTCTACGAAATTATTTAATTTCCATTTCTATTCTGCATTGCTATCATATTTTATTAGAAATTATTATCATTTATGCTTAAGCTGTATGCTAGTATATCTGGTTTCTTACTCTATCATTAATTATAAATTTACTATGTTTAATCAAAAAAAAAAGCACTTATTTCTTTGCAGTATAAATATTCTTTACAGTGACAAATATTGCATGACAAAATGATATATTTGAGAAAAATTATTCTTACAAAGCAAAGATTACATTAATAAAATGAGCATAAACAATTGAAAATTAAATAAATATTTAATTTTGAAAAAAATAAAGACAAAGAAAAAAAGAAAAAATAATTGGAATTTGAATAAATGTTTAATCCATTACTTACAAATGAAAATTTGAAGTATAAACTTGTTCAACATATTCTTTCCAAAATGACAAAAAATAAAATAAATTTTAAATTCCCAATTGTTTATTTGAAATGAAATTAAAATAGCACTAAAAATTAATACCAACTAATGAATGACTAAATCTGAAAAAATTTATTTATTAACTAAAATTACACAAATTGCTATTGCTATTGCTATCTTTTACTATGAATACTTTCAAAAGGTAAAGTAAAAATTTTAAACAAATATCAGATATTATCTTATTATTTATAATAATTATCATATTATATCATATCATAGATGCAAACTTTACAGTTTTACTTATTTTATCAAAATTCTAGGCATAAAGTACTAATTAAGTATAAACTTACTTATGCTTATTCATTATAAAAATCCATTAAAATTAAATTGTAATCAGTTAATTGTAAACGTAGAAAATACACAATTTCTTAGTATAATCACATTTTGTTCAAAGTAATTACCTAATAGTAATACAGCATAAGAATAGTAATCTACCACACATATTATAAATTACGAAATTATTTGCTCATTGTTTTATTCAAGAATATAATTTTATTATTTGAAATATTGCAATTGATTTTTCTTTTTTTTTTGCTCAAATTCTGCATAACAATACACAGCTTACGATTTTATGAGTTTATTCTTTTAAAAATTTAAAACAATATTGCATTTTCTTGCTAGTAAATTCATATTTCTTCATCAAAAAAATTTTTTTATCATCAAAAATTTTAGTTCAGTTTTTTAATTTTTTATATATAATATACTAATTATATACTTACGTTTAAGTTTTCAGCTGTTTTTTCAATACTAGGAAAAAAGTGAAAAGAAGATAAAAGGCTTGAAAAATTAAACGTTTCAAATTAACTGCGTTACAATTTAAATATTAATTTAAAATAATGAAGGAAACAAACTGATACACATTGAATGTGAGAATAGCAGTTGTAACTATTTTTCCCAATATTATCAGAAAATAAAATATTGACATNATCATC
>SSBO01000062.1:0-18756 GCA_005281725.1 Wuchereria bancrofti | reverse complement strand
TTGTTTGGTCCATGCACTATTTTCAAAGTTCTTTGTGGTAGCAGAAATTTGCATATGATTGGATCTGCTCTGCTTGACTTCATTGATCTACCACCTCTTCTCGATGTTCTAAAATTTCTGTTGAAGTTTGCTACTTGCAAGACGAGAAGTTGTTCTCCTTGGGTCCGTAGATTGTTTTCATCGAACAAATTTTTAGATTTCTATGATGAGAATCCTAGGCAAATCTATTTTTAATATGTTGCCAGAAGTATTGCAGAAGAATCTATGGTCAGCAAGTACTGGTTTGAAGGTAACTTTTTTTTCAAAAGAAAATTTAAAATTCGAAGAGATTTCGTCCTTCGCCTATCGCTACGGTGCTTTGTTATAATATCTCTTTTGAACTAGTCACACTCTTTACACTTGAAGCTGATTAGTTAAGCCAAACAAGTTGAACGATGATGGCGAAATCTACTGGTTCTTTGAAGTATCTTTTTCATGAACTGCTTTACAAGGCTAAATGAGCTTCATTATGCTCGAATTTAAAGCCGGAGTTATCATTCTTCCAAAACGACTATTATTCTAACGAGCCCAAAATCTCTTCTATTAATAAGATGGGAGATCCAACCGGACGGAATGTGCTACCGTCGGCATAGCTCACAACCTCACAAGCACAGGAAGTAAGGTTTAAGAATTTTTTTCTAGAATAAGGGAAGTCCATGGGGAAGATTTCACTATAAAATTAATGAATACGTGAATTTGCTTATTTTAAGTGTTCTGTCACAAAAACAAAACAAAAAAAAGGAAACAAAAAACAAAATTAAATAAACCAGAATATATTATGCATTGGAAATTTTGTTTCCAAATTATTCCATAAATTTTCTTCAATTTTATTTATATTATTTTTTTACTTCTCTAAATATCCTTGATAAAGCTATTGGTACCAACCAGTTTGACATTTAATCAAATTTAGACAAAGTTTGGTAAAATAATTTGTAACATAAATTGTCGAGGCTTCATGAGCGGTTTCGGAAAACTACCAAGCCTTTATGAGAGGTATCGATACTGCCAGAACGAGGATGTATCTTGTTAAATTTTTTAGAAAATTTAATTTACAATCAAAATATCGAAAAGATTTTGATTTAAAATGAAAAATCGAAAATTATAGAATGACAAAAAAGATTTAACTGAATGAACTAAACAATAAGTTATTCGAGATTGAATTTTGTAAAGACCAACTTTTAACTCAACCATTCAATGCTCGAATAAAGAGACTGTCGCGAGAGGAATGTCAAAAAAGTGAGAATGGTCAAACACATGTGACAACTTCTGGAAAAGTTAGAAAAAATGCTGAGACATACGAGAAGGCGTGGCACAATTCTCATGGAGTTCTGCCCATTAATGCCTTTTTTTATCCCGGCGATCCGGAATTTGTTTTACCGGGATTGTTGACGAAGTTCGATTAAATGATTTGTTTTATAAATGATTGGTGTTCTATTAGAGTTCTTGGAACGGTGTCGCCACAATGGCGAAGCTATGATGTAATGAACAAAGATTACTGTTTTAAGTGATTTTAATCTACTTTGTAACCTTAACATCCAAAAAATCCCTCCCAATTTTCTTCCTTACAAAGCCATTTATAGTATCTTGTAATGGTATGGCTCGGTTGGGAAGTGTCTAGCTTGCTTACATCTTTAAATGTTTTATAATTAAGTTATATTCGTGTGTTATGTATCAACTCGTTATTGTAATGTTGTATAATTTTTAATGTTAATCTGTGGTTTAATTACCCAAGTTTGAGGTTTGAATAATAAAGTATTTCACGAAGACTCCCACGGTACACGTACACAGAACGGAACCAGTACAGATTCGAGAATCTACCAGTATCGAAGGCAAAGAAGTCAACGATCTGAACTGTCAAGGAAGGAAACCTACTTTGTTTCGCAAAGAAGCAGAGCAGTAAGAAAGGGTTATTAAATTTGTTTTTACAAACGGTATTGCTAGAGCGGGAATAAAATTTGTTGAATTTTAAAAAGTTTAATTTATAAGCAAAGTATCCGAAAGCTTTTTGATTTGAAGCGAAAAAAATCGAGAATATAAAATTATGAAAAAAAATTTTTATATACTGTTATATTTTCATTTAATCAATTTTTTTTATCAAGATTGTTCTTTACCTTTTTTTTATAAAATTTTTCTAACGACAGTCGTTGAAACTCTGTGATAACCCTGCTGTATTCTGTAATAATTTAGTGGTTAGACCAGCGAGAAATTGCGTTTGTCGGTAGAGATTTCATAATGATACTATGGTTAAAAATTCATAATTAAATGTGAGAACAGTAATGTGGATATCTTACATTTCTTAATTACTAATTTGCATCGTGAAAATGGCGTTTTTAATAATATTTAAGTAATGAATGTTCACCAATCAATACTAAATTAAAGATAGAACTGGTTTCAAATTTGTTGTAAAATCAAGATACTGGGATGAACTCGGATATATGGCTCAAAAACTCTAAGTGTTGCTCGAAGAATCAGGAGTCAGCGGTTAACGATTACAAAGATTGGAAAAAGAGATTCAAACAGGGGCGGAATTTGTTTTCCGGAGTGTTGCATTGAAATTAATTGCTGGATGTGTCAAAAAATATGGAATTTCAGAAACATAAGGTATTTTTCTTTAAATTCAGATATATAAAACCATGTCATTGCATATTTTATATTTGCAATTCAAACAAAAGTATTACAAGAATGACTTCTTAGCATCTTGAATTTAATTCCATTATATTTGTAAGGCATTACCCAAAAGTCTGGTATACAATTACATATGGATATAGTTGAGTGTTAGTAAAGGTCTGATTGTGCAAGCTATTGGACTCTTCATTTCGACTTTAATTAGGTCAATTTCCTGGTAGTTTAAATGGCATCAAATTTTTAAACAGTTTAATGCAGAGAGAGCCATGCAAGTTTTGCTATAGATAATAAATATTTTTATTGTCACTTCACTTTCAAATGATATCAGTTTATATATTGAATTAAATTGAGTCGTTAGGTGTTATTGTAAACGTGTATATATGACTACATACGCGTTATCTCTTATTTTACGACTATGAACATTTCGCTGAATTACATGGTAACATTTAACAATATTCAATTTTAAAGCAACATTTTAGCGTGCGCTTTAATCTGAATTATTTTGTTATGCTTCCATTATTGGAATCTTGTAAATTAGCTGATTCATAGCAGTGGTTGGTTACTTCAATTGCTATGTTAATTTTGTAGGTCTACTCTTTGAAATCTCATCACCATTCAGAGAAAATCATCGAATTTCAGAACACCAAAACCGTTATCGGATATTGAATACCTAAAAGACCGTTTTAGTTTTAAAACCAATCGAAATCTAAAAGCATGAATTTGCGAAACCTCCAGTTGTGATTTTGTAGGAAAAAAACGGATCAGGGTGCGACTTTTTTACCTGCCAACATTATAGATGTTGAAGATATTAAATCAAAAATAATGTGGATCTGTAGGAATTACGGAATTTTTTTAACCTTTGAAACATTCCAATGTTTCAAACTTATCTTGTTTATGTTGCAGAATGCTCCACATCTGAACTACTCTTTCGCATCCCTGGAATTAATGGTCTCACTGAAGGTGACATTTACGAAATTCTTCAAAACAATGTTCATTGCGTTGATGANTATTGCTAGAGCGGGAATAAAATTTGTTGAATTTTAAAAAGTTTAATTTATAAGCAAAGTATCCGAAAGCTTTTTGATTTGAAGCGAAAAAAATCGAGAATATAAAATTATGAAAAAAAATTTTTATATACTGTTATATTTTCATTTAATCAATTTTTTTTATCAAGATTGTTCTTTACCTTTTTTTTATAAAATTTTTCTAACGACAGTCGTTGAAACTCTGTGATAACCCTGCTGTATTCTGTAATAATTTAGTGGTTAGACCAGCGAGAAATTGCGTTTGTCGGTAGAGATTTCATAATGATACTATGGTTAAAAATTCATAATTAAATGTGAGAACAGTAATGTGGATATCTTACATTTCTTAATTACTAATTTGCATCGTGAAAATGGCGTTTTTAATAATATTTAAGTAATGAATGTTCACCAATCAATACTAAATTAAAGATAGAACTGGTTTCAAATTTGTTGTAAAATCAAGATACTGGGATGAACTCGGATATATGGCTCAAAAACTCTAAGTGTTGCTCGAAGAATCAGGAGTCAGCGGTTAACGATTACAAAGATTGGAAAAAGAGATTCAAACAGGGGCGGAATTTGTTTTCCGGAGTGTTGCATTGAAATTAATTGCTGGATGTGTCAAAAAATATGGAATTTCAGAAACATAAGGTATTTTTCTTTAAATTCAGATATATAAAACCATGTCATTGCATATTTTATATTTGCAATTCAAACAAAAGTATTACAAGAATGACTTCTTAGCATCTTGAATTTAATTCCATTATATTTGTAAGGCATTACCCAAAAGTCTGGTATACAATTACATATGGATATAGTTGAGTGTTAGTAAAGGTCTGATTGTGCAAGCTATTGGACTCTTCATTTCGACTTTAATTAGGTCAATTTCCTGGTAGTTTAAATGGCATCAAATTTTTAAACAGTTTAATGCAGAGAGAGCCATGCAAGTTTTGCTATAGATAATAAATATTTTTATTGTCACTTCACTTTCAAATGATATCAGTTTATATATTGAATTAAATTGAGTCGTTAGGTGTTATTGTAAACGTGTATATATGACTACATACGCGTTATCTCTTATTTTACGACTATGAACATTTCGCTGAATTACATGGTAACATTTAACAATATTCAATTTTAAAGCAACATTTTAGCGTGCGCTTTAATCTGAATTATTTTGTTATGCTTCCATTATTGGAATCTTGTAAATTAGCTGATTCATAGCAGTGGTTGGTTACTTCAATTGCTATGTTAATTTTGTAGGTCTACTCTTTGAAATCTCATCACCATTCAGAGAAAATCATCGAATTTCAGAACACCAAAACCGTTATCGGATATTGAATACCTAAAAGACCGTTTTAGTTTTAAAACCAATCGAAATCTAAAAGCATGAATTTGCGAAACCTCCAGTTGTGATTTTGTAGGAAAAAAACGGATCAGGGTGCGACTTTTTTACCTGCCAACATTATAGATGTTGAAGATATTAAATCAAAAATAATGTGGATCTGTAGGAATTACGGAATTTTTTTAACCTTTGAAACATTCCAATGTTTCAAACTTATCTTGTTTATGTTGCAGAATGCTCCACATCTGAACTACTCTTTCGCATCCCTGGAATTAATGGTCTCACTGAAGGTGACATTTACGAAATTCTTCAAAACAATGTTCATTGCGTTGATGATAATTTGTCTAATTTGCTGGAATCTGTGAACATCAGTAGTCCAAATGCTCTTCAAAAACGCTTGGAGACGACTCTAAAGGTATTGGAGAAATTGATAAAGAAGTGGATAAAGAATTCTAGGCAAGACTTTTTGAATTTTCATTGAACATTGGGCAAAAAAAATGCATTTGTTATACATCGACATCGGTTTAATAACTCCAAATTGCAGCTCGAAAGCAGTTTAGTTTTAGTTGTTTTCCCCAAGAGGCAGTCGTAA
This sequence comes from Wuchereria bancrofti, assembly GCA_005281725.1. Classification (NCBI taxonomy): domain Eukaryota; kingdom Metazoa; phylum Nematoda; class Chromadorea; order Rhabditida; family Onchocercidae; genus Wuchereria; species Wuchereria bancrofti. The sequence goes on along the minus strand of SSBO01000062.1, from coordinate 13,130 downwards.
TAACAAATATCTATTTACTGGATAGATTAAATGAATATATGGTGATACAACTGGTTCCATGATTCTCCTTCAGCAAATCTATATATGGTCGTGCTTATCGTGTTTATTCTTAAGGTATAAATATAACAATATGTTGTAAGACAATGATGTTCAATAATTTTATAAAGTGCTAAATGCTTCTCAACCTACCGTCTATTGTTGCTAATAAATTGCTTATTTTAGTATCCGCTTGAACTGGATCCATTCCAGCAACAGGCAGTTGTCTGTTTAGATCGTGGAGATTCTGTATTTATTGCCGCTCATACTTCGGCTGGCAAAACCGTTGTTGCTGAATATGCTGTTGCTTTGTGTAATTTATATAAAACTAGGTAAAGCTAATTTTTAAATATATAAGCAGTTTTAATATAAAAAATTGGGACTAGGTTTTATTGCTCAGTTTCTCTCACAGCATTATAAATGCTTTAATTATAGTCATGATAGTTCCCTCATCATGAAGACTAAGTTACTAACAATGTGACAAAACTTTTAAAAAAAATGATTTAACAAAAAAACTTAAAACGAAACAAAAAAAACAAAAAAAACTTAAGTGATTTAATGGTTGTGAGCATCGCGACTTCATCTGAGGAAGTCATAAGCAAAAGGTCTAATGAGCAGTCATTCTACAACAAGCTCAAAACACGTATGATTCATTTATTGCAGCAATCGGTAGCCTGTTAAAGTAGTCTGTTAAAGAAGTGGTTTGAATTATTATTCATATTTCTTAATAATGGAAATTTCAATTTCACCCTTCTACAGAGCAATATATACATCGCCTTTCAAATCAGAATTTTTCAAATCAGATAAAAGCGCTTTCAAATCAGAAATTTCGCGAATTTAAGCTCATTTTTGAAGATGTTGGTCTCATAACAGGTGATATACAACTGCTCAGCCTGTTGCTTGCATTTTCGATAGTTCTGTTAAAATTTAGTTTGTGATATTAGCATGCTAGATGAAGAAAACTTATTTTCATGTATGATTTATTAAAATATAGGCAAAAAATGTTTGGCCAAATGACTATTTAATATTTCATGAAATTTCATTTTTCCAACCACAAAAAGCTGTGTATTAAGTCCTTAAAGAAGGTTTGCGGTGCTAACCACTGAGATATCCATTAAATCTATTTGTTCGTCAAATTGTTGAGAAATTTAATTGTGCTTTATCTTTGTTGGCTAAATTCGTTCCTACAGTTTGTTCTTATCTCCTTGAAGCTTTTAAGATTTTCTTTTTTAATTTTAATGCCATTCTATCTTTGCTGCTTGCAAACTATCTCACTAGGTTTTCTTCAGATTTGCAGTTGATTAGCTGTAATAAATTCACATTTTCTTTAGCATCACGACTATAAGAACCATCTCTTGTATTATAATTTAAATTAAATTATGTTAAAATTAAGTTGTTAATTAAATTATAATTTTAATTAAATTATATATATTTTTGGCCATTTGCTGATATAATGCAACTGACTGATGCACAAGAAGGTTTGGTTGTACGTTGTGTACAGAGGTTGGATGTACACAACGTACATCCGAACTCAAAATGATTAGATGTTCTAGAAGAATGTCTTATCAGTATGTCACGATATATGAAATACCGTACGATTACTGTTCTCGATTAGTATATTAGTGTTGTTCATTCATTTTATCTTTTTCAAAGGATATTAGTAGTAGGTGCAGCAAGAAATTCTTTTAAGTTTGTTGCATCTTTTTTTCTTTGTATTATTCATGACAGAAACGGTAGAACTCGTCGTGCTTTTTCGGATAATGTAAGTACTTCAAAATGTACTTTCTGTGACTGATTAACAAGAACTAATCGGTAAAAATTGAAAAGAATGTCTTATCAATTTCTTTTTATTGCACTATGGAGAACATATATTTTTGTGTTGCTCATCACTGTTTCTGGTTTAATCATAGTATTTTATAGCTGAGATCTGGGAGTTAGTAACAAGCATTAATTATTGTAACTATCATTCTGATAACAATGGTCAATAATCAAAATGATTAGATGTTCGGTTTTAATATCATACATTAAAGTATTACTAAAATAATTATCTTGCATTTTGTCATTATTTTCTTTAATTAGCTTCATTGAGATTTTGTCATCTCTANAAAACTTAAGTGATTTAATGGTTGTGAGCATCGCGACTTCATCTGAGGAAGTCATAAGCAAAAGGTCTAATGAGCAGTCATTCTACAACAAGCTCAAAACACGTATGATTCATTTATTGCAGCAATCGGTAGCCTGTTAAAGTAGTCTGTTAAAGAAGTGGTTTGAATTATTATTCATATTTCTTAATAATGGAAATTTCAATTTCACCCTTCTACAGAGCAATATATACATCGCCTTTCAAATCAGAATTTTTCAAATCAGATAAAAGCGCTTTCAAATCAGAAATTTCGCGAATTTAAGCTCATTTTTGAAGATGTTGGTCTCATAACAGGTGATATACAACTGCTCAGCCTGTTGCTTGCATTTTCGATAGTTCTGTTAAAATTTAGTTTGTGATATTAGCATGCTAGATGAAGAAAACTTATTTTCATGTATGATTTATTAAAATATAGGCAAAAAATGTTTGGCCAAATGACTATTTAATATTTCATGAAATTTCATTTTTCCAACCACAAAAAGCTGTGTATTAAGTCCTTAAAGAAGGTTTGCGGTGCTAACCACTGAGATATCCATTAAATCTATTTGTTCGTCAAATTGTTGAGAAATTTAATTGTGCTTTATCTTTGTTGGCTAAATTCGTTCCTACAGTTTGTTCTTATCTCCTTGAAGCTTTTAAGATTTTCTTTTTTAATTTTAATGCCATTCTATCTTTGCTGCTTGCAAACTATCTCACTAGGTTTTCTTCAGATTTGCAGTTGATTAGCTGTAATAAATTCACATTTTCTTTAGCATCACGACTATAAGAACCATCTCTTGTATTATAATTTAAATTAAATTATGTTAAAATTAAGTTGTTAATTAAATTATAATTTTAATTAAATTATATATATTTTTGGCCATTTGCTGATATAATGCAACTGACTGATGCACAAGAAGGTTTGGTTGTACGTTGTGTACAGAGGTTGGATGTACACAACGTACATCCGAACTCAAAATGATTAGATGTTCTAGAAGAATGTCTTATCAGTATGTCACGATATATGAAATACCGTACGATTACTGTTCTCGATTAGTATATTAGTGTTGTTCATTCATTTTATCTTTTTCAAAGGATATTAGTAGTAGGTGCAGCAAGAAATTCTTTTAAGTTTGTTGCATCTTTTTTTCTTTGTATTATTCATGACAGAAACGGTAGAACTCGTCGTGCTTTTTCGGATAATGTAAGTACTTCAAAATGTACTTTCTGTGACTGATTAACAAGAACTAATCGGTAAAAATTGAAAAGAATGTCTTATCAATTTCTTTTTATTGCACTATGGAGAACATATATTTTTGTGTTGCTCATCACTGTTTCTGGTTTAATCATAGTATTTTATAGCTGAGATCTGGGAGTTAGTAACAAGCATTAATTATTGTAACTATCATTCTGATAACAATGGTCAATAATCAAAATGATTAGATGTTCGGTTTTAATATCATACATTAAAGTATTACTAAAATAATTATCTTGCATTTTGTCATTATTTTCTTTAATTAGCTTCATTGAGATTTTGTCATCTCTATCATTTTTTTGTTATGCGTTTTTGTACGTTTTGCAATTTTATTGTAAATTTCATCTCACTTTCCATTTTAAATCTCCTTATTGCCGCAATTGAAATGTCTGCAGAGTTCATAAAAAGTTTCGGTTCAATTGAAGCATGATTACATTCTTAAATACAAGAAATAAATTAAACCTAATTGTTGTGGAAGCAAAATTTCTCTTGGAAGATTTGATAATTTAATTTATTATTTCGGAAGAGGTTGTTGATTGCAGGGAGATTCGTTGAATGTAGATGTATGTGGGGTAACAGAGGANAATTATTATTCATATTTCTTAATAATGGAAATTTCAATTTCACCCTTCTACAGAGCAATATATACATCGCCTTTCAAATCAGAATTTTTCAAATCAGATAAAAGCGCTTTCAAATCAGAAATTTCGCGAATTTAAGCTCATTTTTGAAGATGTTGGTCTCATAACAGGTGATATACAACTGCTCAGCCTGTTGCTTGCATTTTCGATAGTTCTGTTAAAATTTAGTTTGTGATATTAGCATGCTAGATGAAGAAAACTTATTTTCATGTATGATTTATTAAAATATAGGCAAAAAATGTTTGGCCAAATGACTATTTAATATTTCATGAAATTTCATTTTTCCAACCACAAAAAGCTGTGTATTAAGTCCTTAAAGAAGGTTTGCGGTGCTAACCACTGAGATATCCATTAAATCTATTTGTTCGTCAAATTGTTGAGAAATTTAATTGTGCTTTATCTTTGTTGGCTAAATTCGTTCCTACAGTTTGTTCTTATCTCCTTGAAGCTTTTAAGATTTTCTTTTTTAATTTTAATGCCATTCTATCTTTGCTGCTTGCAAACTATCTCACTAGGTTTTCTTCAGATTTGCAGTTGATTAGCTGTAATAAATTCACATTTTCTTTAGCATCACGACTATAAGAACCATCTCTTGTATTATAATTTAAATTAAATTATGTTAAAATTAAGTTGTTAATTAAATTATAATTTTAATTAAATTATATATATTTTTGGCCATTTGCTGATATAATGCAACTGACTGATGCACAAGAAGGTTTGGTTGTACGTTGTGTACAGAGGTTGGATGTACACAACGTACATCCGAACTCAAAATGATTAGATGTTCTAGAAGAATGTCTTATCAGTATGTCACGATATATGAAATACCGTACGATTACTGTTCTCGATTAGTATATTAGTGTTGTTCATTCATTTTATCTTTTTCAAAGGATATTAGTAGTAGGTGCAGCAAGAAATTCTTTTAAGTTTGTTGCATCTTTTTTTCTTTGTATTATTCATGACAGAAACGGTAGAACTCGTCGTGCTTTTTCGGATAATGTAAGTACTTCAAAATGTACTTTCTGTGACTGATTAACAAGAACTAATCGGTAAAAATTGAAAAGAATGTCTTATCAATTTCTTTTTATTGCACTATGGAGAACATATATTTTTGTGTTGCTCATCACTGTTTCTGGTTTAATCATAGTATTTTATAGCTGAGATCTGGGAGTTAGTAACAAGCATTAATTATTGTAACTATCATTCTGATAACAATGGTCAATAATCAAAATGATTAGATGTTCGGTTTTAATATCATACATTAAAGTATTACTAAAATAATTATCTTGCATTTTGTCATTATTTTCTTTAATTAGCTTCATTGAGATTTTGTCATCTCTATCATTTTTTTGTTATGCGTTTTTGTACGTTTTGCAATTTTATTGTAAATTTCATCTCACTTTCCATTTTAAATCTCCTTATTGCCGCAATTGAAATGTCTGCAGAGTTCATAAAAAGTTTCGGTTCAATTGAAGCATGATTACATTCTTAAATACAAGAAATAAATTAAACCTAATTGTTGTGGAAGCAAAATTTCTCTTGGAAGATTTGATAATTTAATTTATTATTTCGGAAGAGGTTGTTGATTGCAGGGAGATTCGTTGAATGTAGATGTATGTGGGGTAACAGAGGAAGAGAATAATTCTTTATTAACAGAAGCAACTGTACAATCTTGATAAATCCAACAAAAATTGATGCATTATATATATATATATATAGATGTAGGAGTGGTTTATAATCACATTTTTACAAAGAAGAAATCGTTTAGTTAGATGATAATGAGTTACTTGAACAATAGNGAAATAGAATAGTTCGGGATATCCTCGTCTTGCAATGAATCTCCGAATAGCATGCAATTGCTATTCGCTAATTCGAAATGCATGTCTCTCTCATCGTAAAGCATGTGAATAATATTACCTACCTTTTTGTTGACACACTATTACCTTTGATTGAAAGAGGACCAAAATAATCTACGCCGACACGTGCGAAGGCTCTAGATCGATTCACACGAGTTCCCGGAAGACTTGCCATCGGTAGTAATTTGAACGATCTGGAGTTCCAACGTTTACAGATTCGACATCTGTTTATTATTCGTTTAACTTCAGTTCTGCCTTTGGGTATCCAAATAAGTACATTAATGAATAATAATTGGACAATTAAAGGAAGCTAGAATGAGTTGTTTCTAAAGATTTAAATTTGAGACAAAAACAACTCTACCAAATTTCAGTCGAATTTCGTAAGTTATAACATGCTTGATAGTGATACAGTTAACTCATACTATTACTTTTTTTTCATGGAACTTAAGTAGATAGATTATGGATCAATGTGGTGATACATATGAAATCAAAGTGTCATAAACTTTGAAGGAATTGCTACCTCGATAATTCCAAAAAGTTTCGATAGAAAAATTCAAGACTTCCGGTCCCAAAGAAAATTACCAGCCAACTTAAATAAGTAATCTACTTTGTAACATTAATTGTGACGAAGTAAGTAAGGTGAGTACCAAATAAACTCTCGGGTTTTCAATTCTTATATTAAGTTTTGAGATTTCAGGAGAAATTACCAATCAGTAGAAAATAGAATTCTCAAATAACCTAAATCTATGATTTACGGCCGCGAGAAAATTAAATTTTTTTTACTGTTATCGTATCTGAATTTAATTAAAATTACTGAAAAGCTGAAATGAAATACGAAAAAAACGGAATTCATAAGGAAAACAAAAGTTAACATATTTACATTGTTTTCAATACGAAATTTAAACGAACAAGCAGACTTACCAATTCTATGAATTTGACCTACGCTCATTCTTATACTGTCTTTAAGATTGCAAGTCATCTCGCTATTCCTTTCAACACTTCCACTATTATAATCTTTACTTTATTTACTATGTCCTTTTACTATTAGTGTCGCGAATTTCTATATCGCGAAGCAAAAAAAAATGTTAATACTGCTTAATATAGCAATCTATTATAATTTCCTTTGCAATGCATCGCACTCGTTTAGCTGACCTTTGATCTTATAACAATCCTATGCTATGAGCATCCACCATTTAATGTCAATTGTAACCAACTATAGTTGCCACCCAATGTAAGTTCTTTGTGATATCCATGCAATCCTTGCATTGTAACTATTGTTCAAGTAACTCATTATCATCTAACTAAACGATTTCTTCTTTGTAAAAATGTGATTATAAACCACTCCTACATCTATATATATATATATATAATGCATCAATTTTTGTTGGATTTATCAAGATTGTACAGTTGCTTCTGTTAATAAAGAATTATTCTCTTCCTCTGTTACCCCACATACATCTACATTCAACGAATCTCCCTGCAATCAACAACCTCTTCCGAAATAATAAATTAAATTATCAAATCTTCCAAGAGAAATTTTGCTTCCACAACAATTAGGTTTAATTTATTTCTTGTATTTAAGAATGTAATCATGCTTCAATTGAACCGAAACTTTTTATGAACTCTGCAGACATTTCAATTGCGGCAATAAGGAGATTTAAAATGGAAAGTGAGATGAAATTTACAATAAAATTGCAAAACGTACAAAAACGCATAACAAAAAAATGATAGAGATGACAAAATCTCAATGAAGCTAATTAAAGAAAATAATGACAAAATGCAAGATAATTATTTTAGTAATACTTTAATGTATGATATTAAAACCGAACATCTAATCATTTTGATTATTGACCATTGTTATCAGAATGATAGTTACAATAATTAATGCTTGTTACTAACTCCCAGATCTCAGCTATAAAATACTATGATTAAACCAGAAACAGTGATGAGCAACACAAAAATATATGTTCTCCATAGTGCAATAAAAAGAAATTGATAAGACATTCTTTTCAATTTTTACCGATTAGTTCTTGTTAATCAGTCACAGAAAGTACATTTTGAAGTACTTACATTATCCGAAAAAGCACGACGAGTTCTACCGTTTCTGTCATGAATAATACAAAGAAAAAAAGATGCAACAAACTTAAAAGAATTTCTTGCTGCACCTACTACTAATATCCTTTGAAAAAGATAAAATGAATGAACAACACTAATATACTAATCGAGAACAGTAATCGTACGGTATTTCATATATCGTGACATACTGATAAGACATTCTTCTAGAACATCTAATCATTTTGAGTTCGGATGTACGTTGTGTACATCCAACCTCTGTACACAACGTACAACCAAACCTTCTTGTGCATCAGTCAGTTGCATTATATCAGCAAATGGCCAAAAATATATATAATTTAATTAAAATTATAATTTAATTAACAACTTAATTTTAACATAATTTAATTTAAATTATAATACAAGAGATGGTTCTTATAGTCGTGATGCTAAAGAAAATGTGAATTTATTACAGCTAATCAACTGCAAATCTGAAGAAAACCTAGTGAGATAGTTTGCAAGCAGCAAAGATAGAATGGCATTAAAATTAAAAAAGAAAATCTTAAAAGCTTCAAGGAGATAAGAACAAACTGTAGGAACGAATTTAGCCAACAAAGATAAAGCACAATTAAATTTCTCAACAATTTGACGAACAAATAGATTTAATGGATATCTCAGTGGTTAGCACCGCAAACCTTCTTTAAGGACTTAATACACAGCTTTTTGTGGTTGGAAAAATGAAATTTCATGAAATATTAAATAGTCATTTGGCCAAACATTTTTTGCCTATATTTTAATAAATCATACATGAAAATAAGTTTTCTTCATCTAGCATGCTAATATCACAAACTAAATTTTAACAGAACTATCGAAAATGCAAGCAACAGGCTGAGCAGTTGTATATCACCTGTTATGAGACCAACATCTTCAAAAATGAGCTTAAATTCGCGAAATTTCTGATTTGAAAGCGCTTTTATCTGATTTGAAAAATTCTGATTTGAAAGGCGATGTATATATTGCTCTGTAGAAGGGTGAAATTGAAATTTCCATTATTAAGAAATATGAATAATAATTCAAACCACTTCTTTAACAGACTACTTTAACAGGCTACCGATTGCTGCAATAAATGAATCATACGTGTTTTGAGCTTGTTGTAGAATGACTGCTCATTAGACCTTTTGCTTATGACTTCCTCAGATGAAGTCGCGATGCTCACAACCATTAAATCACTTAAGTTTTTTTTGTTTTTTTTGTTTCGTTTTAAGTTTTTTTGTTAAATCATTTTTTTTAAAAGTTTTGTCACATTGTTAGTAACTTAGTCTTCATGATGAGGGAACTATCATGACTATAATTAAAGCATTTATAATGCTGTGAGAGAAACTGAGCAATAAAACCTAGTCCCAATTTTTTATATTAAAACTGCTTATATATTTAAAAATTAGCTTTACCTAGTTTTATATAAATTACACAAAGCAACAGCATATTCAGCAACAACGGTTTTGCCAGCCGAAGTATGAGCGGCAATAAATACAGAATCTCCACGATCTAAACAGACAACTGCCTGTTGCTGGAATGGATCCAGTTCAAGCGGATACTAAAATAAGCAATTTATTAGCAACAATAGACGGTAGGTTGAGAAGCATTTAGCACTTTATAAAATTATTGAACATCATTGTCTTACAACATATTGTTATATTTATACCTTAAGAATAAACACGATAAGCACGACCATATATAGATTTGCTGAAGGAGAATCATGGAACCAGTTGTATCACCATATATTCATTTAATCTATCCAGTAAATAGATATTTGTTATTACGACTGCCTCTTGGGGAAAACAACTAAAACTAAACTGCTTTCGAGCTGCAATTTGGAGTTATTAAACCGATGTCGATGTATAACAAATGCATTTTTTTTGCCCAATGTTCAATGAAAATTCAAAAAGTCTTGCCTAGAATTCTTTATCCACTTCTTTATCAATTTCTCCAATACCTTTAGAGTCGTCTCCAAGCGTTTTTGAAGAGCATTTGGACTACTGATGTTCACAGATTCCAGCAAATTAGACAAATTATCATCAACGCAATGAACATTGTTTTGAAGAATTTCGTAAATGTCACCTTCAGTGAGACCATTAATTCCAGGGATGCGAAAGAGTAGTTCAGATGTGGAGCATTCTGCAACATAAACAAGATAAGTTTGAAACATTGGAATGTTTCAAAGGTTAAAAAAATTCCGTAATTCCTACAGATCCACATTATTTTTGATTTAATATCTTCAACATCTATAATGTTGGCAGGTAAAAAAGTCGCACCCTGATCCGTTTTTTTCCTACAAAATCACAACTGGAGGTTTCGCAAATTCATGCTTTTAGATTTCGATTGGTTTTAAAACTAAAACGGTCTTTTAGGTATTCAATATCCGATAACGGTTTTGGTGTTCTGAAATTCGATGATTTTCTCTGAATGGTGATGAGATTTCAAAGAGTAGACCTACAAAATTAACATAGCAATTGAAGTAACCAACCACTGCTATGAATCAGCTAATTTACAAGATTCCAATAATGGAAGCATAACAAAATAATTCAGATTAAAGCGCACGCTAAAATGTTGCTTTAAAATTGAATATTGTTAAATGTTACCATGTAATTCAGCGAAATGTTCATAGTCGTAAAATAAGAGATAACGCGTATGTAGTCATATATACACGTTTACAATAACACCTAACGACTCAATTTAATTCAATATATAAACTGATATCATTTGAAAGTGAAGTGACAATAAAAATATTTATTATCTATAGCAAAACTTGCATGGCTCTCTCTGCATTAAACTGTTTAAAAATTTGATGCCATTTAAACTACCAGGAAATTGACCTAATTAAAGTCGAAATGAAGAGTCCAATAGCTTGCACAATCAGACCTTTACTAACACTCAACTATATCCATATGTAATTGTATACCAGACTTTTGGGTAATGCCTTACAAATATAATGGAATTAAATTCAAGATGCTAAGAAGTCATTCTTGTAATACTTTTGTTTGAATTGCAAATATAAAATATGCAATGACATGGTTTTATATATCTGAATTTAAAGAAAAATACCTTATGTTTCTGAAATTCCATATTTTTTGACACATCCAGCAATTAATTTCAATGCAACACTCCGGAAAACAAATTCCGCCCCTGTTTGAATCTCTTTTTCCAATCTTTGTAATCGTTAACCGCTGACTCCTGATTCTTCGAGCAACACTTAGAGTTTTTGAGCCATATATCCGAGTTCATCCCAGTATCTTGATTTTACAACAAATTTGAAACCAGTTCTATCTTTAATTTAGTATTGATTGGTGAACATTCATTACTTAAATATTATTAAAAACGCCATTTTCACGATGCAAATTAGTAATTAAGAAATGTAAGATATCCACATTACTGTTCTCACATTTAATTATGAATTTTTAACCATAGTATCATTATGAAATCTCTACCGACAAACGCAATTTCTCGCTGGTCTAACCACTAAATTATTACAGAATACAGCAGGGTTATCACAGAGTTTCAACGACTGTCGTTAGAAAAATTTTATAAAAAAAAGGTAAAGAACAATCTTGATAAAAAAAATTGATTAAATGAAAATATAACAGTATATAAAAATTTTTTTTCATAATTTTATATTCTCGATTTTTTTCGCTTCAAATCAAAAAGCTTTCGGATACTTTGCTTATAAATTAAACTTTTTAAAATTCAACAAATTTTATTCCCGCTCTAGCAATACCGTTTGTAAAAACAAATTTAATAACCCTTTCTTACTGCTCTGCTTCTTTGCGAAACAAAGTAGGTTTCCTTCCTTGACAGTTCAGATCGTTGACTTCTTTGCCTTCGATACTGGTAGATTCTCGAATCTGTACTGGTTCCGTTCTGTGTACGTGTACCGTGGGAGTCTTCGTGAAATACTTTATTATTCAAACCTCAAACTTGGGTAATTAAACCACAGATTAACATTAAAAATTATACAACATTACAATAACGAGTTGATACATAACACACGAATATAACTTAATTATAAAACATTTAAAGATGTAAGCAAGCTAGACACTTCCCAACCGAGCNCATGGATATCACAAAGAACTTACATTGGGTGGCAACTATAGTTGGTTACAATTGACATTAAGTGGTGGATGCTCATAGCATAGGATTGTTATAAGATCAAAGGTCAGCTAAACGAGTGCGATGCATTGCAAAGGAAATTATAATAGATTGCTATATTAAGCAGTATTAACATTTTTTTTTGCTTCGCGATATAGAAATTCGCGACACTAATAGTAAAAGGACATAGTAAATAAAGTAAAGATTATAATAGTGGAAGTGTTGAAAGGAATAGCGAGATGACTTGCAATCTTAAAGACAGTATAAGAATGAGCGTAGGTCAAATTCATAGAATTGGTAAGTCTGCTTGTTCGTTTAAATTTCGTATTGAAAACAATGTAAATATGTTAACTTTTGTTTTCCTTATGAATTCCGTTTTTTTCGTATTTCATTTCAGCTTTTCAGTAATTTTAATTAAATTCAGATACGATAACAGTAAAAAAAATTTAATTTTCTCGCGGCCGTAAATCATAGATTTAGGTTATTTGAGAATTCTATTTTCTACTGATTGGTAATTTCTCCTGAAATCTCAAAACTTAATATAAGAATTGAAAACCCGAGAGTTTATTTGGTACTCACCTTACTTACTTCGTCACAATTAATGTTACAAAGTAGATTACTTATTTAAGTTGGCTGGTAATTTTCTTTGGGACCGGAAGTCTTGAATTTTTCTATCGAAACTTTTTGGAATTATCGAGGTAGCAATTCCTTCAAAGTTTATGACACTTTGATTTCATATGTATCACCACATTGATCCATAATCTATCTACTTAAGTTCCATGAAAAAAAAGTAATAGTATGAGTTAACTGTATCACTATCAAGCATGTTATAACTTACGAAATTCGACTGAAATTTGGTAGAGTTGTTTTTGTCTCAAATTTAAATCTTTAGAAACAACTCATTCTAGCTTCCTTTAATTGTCCAATTATTATTCATTAATGTACTTATTTGGATACCCAAAGGCAGAACTGAAGTTAAACGAATAATAAACAGATGTCGAATCTGTAAACGTTGGAACTCCAGA
>SSBO01000059.1:0-19139 GCA_005281725.1 Wuchereria bancrofti | reverse complement strand
TCTCATAGTGAGAAAATTATTTACAATTATTTAGTTAATAAATGATGCATGAAATTGTTATGTAGAAAGAATATTTATGCAAAAAATAATCCAGTCAAAAATCAGACGTAAAATTCGATTTTTTGACAAGGTAATAATTTGATAAAATATTGGAAAATTTTAGGAGATATCACAAATCTTTAAACAGTAATAGTAGTACAGTAAATGTCTTCCTTTTTTTTCATATATTTTTATGTAATCCAATTAATAATTGATTTTGGCTTAGCTGAAGTCACCGTTTTTGTGTAAGTCATAAATTAATATAAACTAACCCACTACGACGGATAACAAATTTCCCAATCAGATATTCATATGTTTGTATACACTTAAATTTATTTTTCCTATAAATTTCGCTTGAAGTATTTTCTGATTCTTTAAACTTCATTTCCACATAATTAGCTTTAACTTATTGCTCATTATGTTTTTATTTTGATTTGCTTATTGTTTCGACTATTTATGCTATTTTTATAATTTATGTATTTGCTATATAAATTTTATGTATAAATAATGGATGTTTCATGATTTGCACATATTTTACAAGTTCTTAGAGAGTTCATATTACCTATATTATTTTTATAACTTTAATATATGATTTTTAGTATAATCAATTACAGTCATACTCGTTTCCTGATTCTTCAGATTACATTTTTACATAATTAGCTTTAACTTGTTGCTAATTATGTTTTTATTTTGATTTGCTCACAAGGTTATTGTTTTATTTCCTTGTTTATTAATTGAGCAATTTTGTAAGTGAGAAATATGGTGTAAATATTTATTTGCAGTTGCTGCAGCTAATTTCTTTTACTATTTGCTGAATTATCATTGTAACTTAACTGAGAGTCATTTTTGTTTTATTACCCAGTTATTTAGATTTGGTTGAGTATAAGCGTATTTCAAAATATTCTTATCGCTTCTAATTGTATAAAGTGCAAAATTTATTATTAGCAATTATTTTAATGAACTACTAAAATTTTATTTCTTTCAAGTATGGTTTGTTTAATTTTGTTTTCGAGTATGTATAATTTAAACCAATTTATTTTACAGTGATGTAAGATCAATGACAAATTTTTCATTAATTGTATTAAGAATTCGAAAAAATTTTTCAGGTGATTTCATTTTGTTTTTACCTTTCCACCATCTTTTTATTAAGTTCTTTGTTCTATAAGGACTATTGCTCTTCATCATTTGAAGAAACTATCAATTTTTAAATTTTAGACTTTGCTTAGAGGGCTCATTATCCATTTGCGCAATGACTTATTTGTATTTGCTTTTATTAAAAGCTATCATGACTACTTCTTAATTTTTTTGGCTAACAACATGCCTGATGGTTTGATTCAACTTTCTTCATTTTTGATTCTTTAGCATTTTATGAGAATGGTCTATAATAATTTCTACAGAAATTATAATTTTTCACCTTTTTCCATTATCAATCATTATGGTCTGATATGTCCAGTTGTGGTCATCCATTCTTTTCCTCTGCTTTTATCCTGTAATTAGTGCCAATTATGGAATGAATTATAATTTTTTCACTTAGTGATTGTTCACTTTAATCTTCCGATCTGTTTTCAATGTGCTACTTTAGTTTGATTTAAAATTTCTGACTTCTAATTAGAGAATTATACTCATCTTATTTTAATTAGAATTATATTTCAGCTATTCTTTGTTTAGTGAAATATATTTTAATGTTGGTATTTCGATGTTGGCTTTTGCTAAGATGAAAAATTTATCAGTAATTTCTCACTTTTCGCTCTTTACATGTTTGTTATTATTTGTTTTTTCACTCTTCCTTCTCTTCTTTTTGGCATGTGTTTTCTATGTTTTTATTTTCCTCAGTGCTTTTTAATAACTATCTAATACATTAAGAAATCATTTGAATAAACGGTCTGATAAGCAAAAGAAGTGTATTTTATCAGAAAATCAGTTTAGTAGTCAAATAGAAATGCAAATGTAATAGATTCAAGAATTTAATTTATCTTGTTCGAAAGTTGTTAAAAGCAATGACATCATATATATGAAGTTTTTCGTACGGTAATTGAAAAAATGTCATAATGAATTTAATTGTTGGAAGCGAAACTCATTAACTTTCACTTGAAAACAACTACAAAGAGGATTTTTTCTGCAATCACATCTAACTTATATATTTCAATTGATCTTTTAATGAAAGTAATTTCGCTAAAAAATAATTGTTCTCTTTTTACATGCAAACAAGACTTTGATCTTTTTCTCTAAGATTTTATTTTTACTGGAAGTTACTGTTTCAAACTTCATGACATGATACTTTGTAAGTTTCAGCAAAAACAAATTTCATAAGAAAAAAAGTTACTTCCACAAAAAATGCATTCAGTCATTTCCATTCTAATATTTTATATTTCAACTATTATTCTCATCTTAAAATTCCTCCTCAGGTCTTTTTCTTTTTTGATCAAACCGAAGTTGATTTTGCCTTTTCACTTTTTTTCGTTTCTAAGAAAATTTTTGGTTTCATAATAATATCAAAATAAATTGTCAATGAATTCAATGAAATGTAATTTTAGACAATTAACAGTGAAACAGATTAGATTTCATTTTCAAATTTGACAAAAAATGTCAAATAACACAAAGTTTGATACTAATTGTTATTCACATATTCGCAATATAAGCAGTACATGATTTTAACTTCTTAACTCTTAACAGAAAGTGTATTACTATTCATTCAGTTACTTTTATTCACTGATTACTATTTGAAATACTAAAATTTACCTCGACGACCTCATTAGTGTTTTTACATCGATCCATCTTTACTTTTACTTATTCTGCAATACTAATTTCTGCGAAAGACATTATTTTAAGCTCAAAATTTTTACTTTAGATAGCACTGCTCGGATTACTCGCATATGCAATATCGCTTTATCTAATTCATAAATCAGAACGGTACCACAATGGATTTGGAATTTTATGTACTGCTTATGTCTCATTTCATATACAAACTGTCAGTGTCTTATTCATTTGGACAATTATCAGAATTATTATGTAAGCCTATTTAGTGCATTCTTGTTTACTCACTAAACAATAATGGAGAGCTAATTTGTCATACATAACATTGCTTACATTTTTTAAGGTCAACATGTGTTTGTCAGTATGTTTTCTATTAAAAATTAATATTATTTTCCATTGGATATTCATCAATCACAACTGATAAGTTTGATAAGCTTGAAAGTAAATTTGTCTAATGGCTTGCTAAGTATTGACTTTCTTTTCACTCATGATAATTTTTTCTTTCCTTTTCTAACTTTAGATGTTTGTTTAGTTCCATTTTGTGATCACATAATAAGCTATACACAGTACTAAAGCCATTCCCATGGACGACTTTCATTCGAATATTTTTTCCAATTGCAAATTCAACATTATACGCAGCCATTTGGATTCAATTCGTTTTGGCCATTAATCGACTTTGGACCATTTCATATCCAATGACATGCCACCGCATTTTTAGTCAAAAAAATGCTCGATTGGCAGTGGTATTCCTGTGGTCATTCAGTATGCTAATCATGGTGCTTTATTACAACGGTAACCCTTTATAGCATTTCTTTTTTATAATAAAAGGTGTTTAGATTTTATTATACAATTGCGAGACAGATTTAACAAAGAAAATGAACTATGTAATCATTTTCATTTATTTTGCTATGCTCTTATCTGATGGTGTCAACCTTACCACTGTTAGCGTCAATGCAATTGCTTTTTATTGCATTGTTGCTTATATAAAAGTATGTTTCAGTGTTCACAACATAATAGCTGTCCATGCACTTTTCATCAAAAAATTAGAAAGTTCAAATCATTTAGAAAATAAATCGTTACGATTTATTTTGAAGTTCCCAAAATTCAATCCATGATTTAATAATTTTGTTGTATTTTTCGTTTATTGGGAGATTTTATCAATATGAAATTTGTAGAAAAAAAAAACACCAGGAAGTTAATGCAACGAGAGAAAGCTTAAGCCACGATATCCTTTTTTTCAAAGAGGTAAAAAATTAAATTGAATTCTTAATTATATTAACTGTGAACTTATAATTTCCAACATAATTTGTTGCGGAAAGCATCAGAGTCATAAGAAATAGTAAATAACGGACAAAACTTACTTTTTATTCGATTTTAAGTTTTAAAATTATTTGATCAATACTGCCGGATAGCAAAATTATGCTATAATTTTTTGTTGTTTTAACAGAAAATATTTCAGACTTGCATCACTACTGGCATACATGCATTTCTTATAGCGATTTTCCGTATTGATGAACCTTTTATAGCACGTGTGACTAAAGTAACATATATGTGGCTTGCAATGAGTACATTAGATAGGTAATAGTTACTTATTACTTTAATGCAACTTGTAAGATTATGCTGAAATGACAAGTTGCATGATTTTAATTATTAAATTTTACGTCTTTCGTTCTTACCAAACTTCTTGATGCATTGTTGAATTGCTCACAAATCTTATTAATCAAATATTATCTATTTCGAATGCAGAAGAATCTTCCAGGAACAAAAAAAAGTTCATAATTTTTTTTTTCAACAAAATTTCAATTTCAGTTTCACATTCATATTCTCCAATCGCAAGTTGTTGAGGAATCGAAACGTAGTGAATGTATGTACAACTGCAAATAACTTAGTAAATATCGTCCCTACGAAGAAAACGATTAATTAATATTAGTAATATAATTTATTATTTCCCCTAAGATAATGCCGTTGTGATATGTTTTATAGTTCTATATAATTGATTATTACTTTTCTACTGATGAAATCACTTGAAATGTCAACACAGATGTTGACAAGATTGATAAGGCTAAGATGCAGAAATATATTTATCTAATGCACTTATTAATTACAGAAATACAACAAATAATCCATATCAAATATTTATTTCAATTACCTAACTTTCATTATTTTCAAATGGATTTCATAGAACGAACAAATTTGAGCAAAGCAATAAAGCAATTAAGAATCTGCAGAAATGCAATTGTTAAGAAGCTAATTAGCAAGTGTCCTCCGATCTAAACATTTGAAAAGTTGAAATTTTCTTCGATTGAAGCGATGAAAGCAACTAATTTCTGATCAACTGATTTTTCAGATAAGTATATTATCCACTTTTGCTCTCTCTTATGCAATATCAGATGGATTCAAAAGTAAATCATATGTAATAGTGGCAATAAACTATGCTTAATGTGTTAGGTTGAATTATATCAATTGATTCATTCTCCGATGGTTTCGACTCAGATCAAACTGGCTTTACCGATACATAATACTGTATCAATCAGTGACCATTGGTTATCATTGAACATTATCAGCAGAATGTTGATTTGACACTAAAAAGGAGAATTTAAAAAAAGAAAACTAAAATGAATACATTCAAACAATAACAATTGCAAAAAATGGAACAAAGAATTTAAGCAAAGAAATTGCAGTGATAAATTAGTAAATATGCATTTAATAGTAAGATCAATTTGGAAATGATTTGTGGAATCAGCCTGAAATATATACTGGTAAATGATAACAGATCAAAAGACTTATGCTAATTATAAATAAAACAAAGAAGCACAATAAGAGGCTAACAAAATTCAAAAATTTTTAGCAGATAGTTTTTACCAATTGTTATTAATTATTTTTCTTCTGTATTGTACGTTTACAAATGAGCGATTGAAAGCACGGCCTTTTGCCTACACATTTCTATTAATTGTTTTCAGAAATCATTTTTACCATAAAAATCATTTTGAAATTTATATTCAACGAAAATTTCTTACACTTTCATAAGTTTTTTAGGCAAAAATTTTACAGAAGGAAGTCTTTGAAAAAAAGCTGAAAATTTCAATTAAAAATAAAAAAATTTGGGAAAATTATGACATTGCATTAAAATAGGAATGCAGAAATTCAGGTAAAAAACCATTAATACTCTTACCGATTGCTAATAAATGCTCAATGGAAATCGAAACATTTTTCATCAAATTTAAATTATACCAAAGAAATATAATATATTTCTCACCGGTGACGCATTAAATGTTAAATGTGACGAATCGTTTAAGAAGGATTTAAGGATAACAACGCTAATACATACAATTGTTTCAATGATCTGCCAATATGAATGAATTAAACGATCAGAATTAATAAAAATTCAAATTATGCAGACTTATGTAGATTTCATCAGTAGAGAAAACGATAACATGAATATTTATTTAGAGGAAAAATATGCATAAATGACAGAACTGATTAAGATGAACTTTTAAATTCTTTACTTATCTTTTGATACAATAATTTGAAAACACTCGAAACAAATTTCAGAATTTTATTAAAATATTTCGTAAACGATAAAATGTAAGAAGTGGTATTTGTCGTGTTTTAATTAGACGTATTTATTTGTGTAATTAGACATATTTGTTANATCACTTGAAATGTCAACACAGATGTTGACAAGATTGATAAGGCTAAGATGCAGAAATATATTTATCTAATGCACTTATTAATTACAGAAATACAACAAATAATCCATATCAAATATTTATTTCAATTACCTAACTTTCATTATTTTCAAATGGATTTCATAGAACGAACAAATTTGAGCAAAGCAATAAAGCAATTAAGAATCTGCAGAAATGCAATTGTTAAGAAGCTAATTAGCAAGTGTCCTCCGATCTAAACATTTGAAAAGTTGAAATTTTCTTCGATTGAAGCGATGAAAGCAACTAATTTCTGATCAACTGATTTTTCAGATAAGTATATTATCCACTTTTGCTCTCTCTTATGCAATATCAGATGGATTCAAAAGTAAATCATATGTAATAGTGGCAATAAACTATGCTTAATGTGTTAGGTTGAATTATATCAATTGATTCATTCTCCGATGGTTTCGACTCAGATCAAACTGGCTTTACCGATACATAATACTGTATCAATCAGTGACCATTGGTTATCATTGAACATTATCAGCAGAATGTTGATTTGACACTAAAAAGGAGAATTTAAAAAAAGAAAACTAAAATGAATACATTCAAACAATAACAATTGCAAAAAATGGAACAAAGAATTTAAGCAAAGAAATTGCAGTGATAAATTAGTAAATATGCATTTAATAGTAAGATCAATTTGGAAATGATTTGTGGAATCAGCCTGAAATATATACTGGTAAATGATAACAGATCAAAAGACTTATGCTAATTATAAATAAAACAAAGAAGCACAATAAGAGGCTAACAAAATTCAAAAATTTTTAGCAGATAGTTTTTACCAATTGTTATTAATTATTTTTCTTCTGTATTGTACGTTTACAAATGAGCGATTGAAAGCACGGCCTTTTGCCTACACATTTCTATTAATTGTTTTCAGAAATCATTTTTACCATAAAAATCATTTTGAAATTTATATTCAACGAAAATTTCTTACACTTTCATAAGTTTTTTAGGCAAAAATTTTACAGAAGGAAGTCTTTGAAAAAAAGCTGAAAATTTCAATTAAAAATAAAAAAATTTGGGAAAATTATGACATTGCATTAAAATAGGAATGCAGAAATTCAGGTAAAAAACCATTAATACTCTTACCGATTGCTAATAAATGCTCAATGGAAATCGAAACATTTTTCATCAAATTTAAATTATACCAAAGAAATATAATATATTTCTCACCGGTGACGCATTAAATGTTAAATGTGACGAATCGTTTAAGAAGGATTTAAGGATAACAACGCTAATACATACAATTGTTTCAATGATCTGCCAATATGAATGAATTAAACGATCAGAATTAATAAAAATTCAAATTATGCAGACTTATGTAGATTTCATCAGTAGAGAAAACGATAACATGAATATTTATTTAGAGGAAAAATATGCATAAATGACAGAACTGATTAAGATGAACTTTTAAATTCTTTACTTATCTTTTGATACAATAATTTGAAAACACTCGAAACAAATTTCAGAATTTTATTAAAATATTTCGTAAACGATAAAATGTAAGAAGTGGTATTTGTCGTGTTTTAATTAGACGTATTTATTTGTGTAATTAGACATATTTGTTACATAGTAAGGTATTCTTATAACACCTTCTGTAATTTGAAAAAAATTTTTATTTTTATTTAATGATATTTCTCATTCATCTCTTTTCCATTTGGAACCAATATGGAATCTTTGCTTTCGCGTTTCATATTGCTCAAAATCCCTTTCCGATTTGGACTCCAATTTTTTAAAATATTTTTTTGTTTATTCAAGTTGTTCATAAAGTTTAAATGAGAACATTATGTAAGAGAAATGACATAAATATAAAGTATGACTTATATTTTTATTAATAATTTCATATAATTGGTACTCCTTCTAATTATCCATCTAATTACTGGAGTGTGTGGCAAAAAACAAGTCAAAACTTTTGGTTTGGATTTAAGAAATTATTTTATATCTAAAAGTATTTTTTTATGTTTGAAAATTGACAGTTTCTCCTTTCTATATTTCTCCTATATTGTTTCCCACTCTTTTTCATTTCAATCGGTATAAAAGCGAAAGTCTTTTCAACGATTAGTTTTGAATTCTGTTAGTTACATTTAAATTACGAAAATTTACTGTATTTAAAATCTTGTGTGAGCATGTTTCAAAATCTCGTCCATTCACTTCATGGCTGATATCCTCAGGCAAATTACAATGTATTTCGTCATTAGCATTCTCTGACTCTAAACAATCTCAGATCAGATCTATTCATTGGTAATGGATCATAAAATCCACTTTATTGCTTCACTACTTAAAATCAGAAATTTGAGATTACTTTCCCATCAGTTAGATTCCAAGTAAATTATTCTAAATAATCAATGAGACACAATTACAGCTATATTATGCAAATTAGTTTAGCATTTATTAACAGTGTTGAACTTAGTTCAGATTGCATCATATCGATTGATGCTACACACCAAATAAAGAATTAAAGTTGTGAATGTACTTTGCAAAAGTTTAACATCTCCAATAGTATTGCCCTCTGTCATCCGTTTCATTCTCAAAGTACGATACTGCATATAGCTCGATTTCATTCTGAGATATAACCCATTTAAATAAGTCTAAAATTTGCTTTTTTGCCAGATACTTACAAAAAAAATTATTCTGTTTTTACAGCATTTTTTTCCAGTACTTTTTGAGAAGTATAATAGATTTGATTAAATGCTAATTCCTTCTTTCAGCTGTCTTTCAACTGATATCAGTTAATAACCATTACAATTCATGAAAAATACAGGAATGTTAGCTAAAATAA
The DNA here is from genome assembly GCA_005281725.1 of Wuchereria bancrofti. Lineage (NCBI taxonomy): Eukaryota > Metazoa > Nematoda > Chromadorea > Rhabditida > Onchocercidae > Wuchereria > Wuchereria bancrofti. The sequence continues at coordinate 9,851 of SSBO01000059.1, read as the reverse complement.
GAAACTGTTGAAAAGAACACTAAACAAAACTAACGATGTCATTGCTTATCGTCGGATACATATTGCCGGAGACGAATTTCAACTCTTTCAATGCGTTCACGGAAGTAAACATCAAATGTGTAATTCGGGCCAAGCAACAACCTAATTCAACCGTAAGGTAACATTCATCATTATTCAATGTCCTGAGAAAAATGAGAAAAAATAGGGTTAGAAGATTAAGATTTAGAGAAAAAATTTAGGGTGAGATATTTCGAAATCAGTTTGATCGAAATCAGTTTGAAAAAAATGATTGTATTTAACTTATTCCAGTAAATTATTAAATTTAAAAACAAAAGTTAAAAAAAATGAATCTTTAATTTAAATTCAATCGTGGCCTGAAAATAACATACATTATATGTACACTTAAGCCACTGTAACTGATAAATATGAATTTAAATTAAAAAAAAAAATGGTAAATCAATACTGTTGAGGATTTCAATGATATTCCCAATATTATGCGAGAATTTCATTTCACATAAACAACATCAAATTGAAATTGATTTTAAAGCCAGAAAAAATTACAACCTAGCAGAATGTTCAGGTGAATCTTCCTTGAAGTAATCAAATCGACTGAAGTTTGTGAAAGGCGGTACGCAATGATCACGTGAGTGTTCCGCACACGGACGACAGACTGCATAACTTTTGTGTTTCATACGATAACGTTGTGGAATCAATTGATATTGCAGTGGATTCTCCTGAAATTTGCGACTTCTTGCTTATGCTAAATCAATTTTTTTTACAGCTAATTTATGAATTAATTGCTCATATTTTTAAAGAATTTTATGAAATCTTTTCATAACTTTATGGACTTTTTTCCTTTTTCTTAAAGCTTGGCAAGGAATTATAATTTGGATTCATTAAAAAAAAATGAAGAATGCAATATTATTTAATATCCAAACATCAAATAAAAAGAATTTTAGAATTAGGTTTAATTAAATCATACATATCGTTTAGGTTCTTGAAGAGCATGAAGATGCCCATTGAGTAAATGTTGTCGTTTCTGGAAAATCGAAAATTATTACCATCGTTTTTTTCTCTTTTTTGATCTTATTTGGTAAACAATAAATTATTTAATAAATATTATATCTAAAAGTATCAAAGGAAGAAATTTTCAAATTAGAATTCTTCACTATTTTTACCATTTAAATACAAGTGAATAAATTAGATGTTACTACTTTATGAAAATTTGGAAGAGGAAAAAACCGGAAGGACCAAATCTTTTTGCGTTTCACTTTCAATCTGTCGTAGCACACTAAAAAAATTATCGTTACACCTTTCCATCGCTGTATTTCCTTTTCTGGAAAAATTAACCATATTTAACTTTGATTTTAAAACGAAATCATGCACAATTTAAAGTTGCTCATGTTGCATGTCTGTTTCGTTACATTTCTCGCTAATTATTTTACTTTCCACTGATAACTGAGTTTGTTAGAGAGCAGTAATTGATCACTCTTGATGATAAGGATAACAGACACTAAGTAAAAATGAATTGTCCGAGATTAAGATTGAGTGAAGAGAATGAATTATATGAATTGGAAAGAAAAAAAAAAGGAAAAAAAAGGAATAAGTCGACTGGGTATTCAACTTGTATCGAATATTTTAATAGTATTAACAAAGGTACACCAACTAATAATTGGAGAATCGAACCTTTTGTTTTAATTTTAATTTTTTCCTTTTTTTTGCAAATTCTAATTGTTTTGTATCTTATAATTAAATTAGCGCAGCACAACATGTCGGCAAATAGGCCGAAAGTATTAATGCAGTAACTAAAGAAAGAGATTGTGTATAGTGTATAAAGGATCTTATTGTTAATAAATAAACAAGGGAGGACGCTAACAAAGGAGTCAACCTAACAGGCAATACAAAAATGGGAAAGGAGCAACCAGATAATAAAAGAGCAAATTAACGATGTGGATTTGATCTCAACAAAGAGGCGTTCTCAGCAGTATAAGCAGAGCAATTTCTTATTATGGATATTACATCGGGTCGGCGGGTTAGGGGACGGTAGTGTTAGGGCGCGCTTAGGTAGAGGAAAACGGTTAGGAGGAGGAGTTATAGGGATTCGCTCTTAGGACACCAATAGGACGACGCGTTCATAGGACATTTTAACTGATAGACGGATAATCTTTCGTTACTAACAGCGACAAAGAGAAATGGTTTAATTACCCAAGTTTGAGATTAAACGACGTGAATTCGACGAAGAGAAATTCAACGAGTGGAGAAATACAACTGCAAGAACAATATTCCTGCATTAAACGACGACGTACAAGCAAAGAAACAACCAACGACAGTTACGACACTCAACGACAATTCAAGGATTAGGAAGAAAAGGGAAGAAGGGAAACAACAGTCAGTTCTACTGACAATACAACGCGAACGACGAGAATAAACGTGGTAAGAATATAAATTAAAGTAGGAAACAATTATATAAACAGATAAGCGTCTCTTATATAAAGAAAGGAGAGAGTTTTTTCCTACACAGCAGGTGAGAAAACTTACCTTAAAGAACAACTACAAGCAGTCATATTCAAATAAGTTTTTAGCCATTAAATGAAATGCGATTATCTAAGGTGTATTTAAACTGTTCACTTATGCAAATTAATCAATTAGAACCTCCTACACGGATAAATGTCTCGAAATTTTTCAGCAAACTATCAAAATTTGCGTTTTTAAAAATGGAAGTTTTTTCCTTTTCCTGTATAAATATAAAATTTTAACAAATTGCTTAGTTATTTCTTTTGGGACTTCATTTTTTGGCGCTTAATTATTTGTTTTACGCTCCAAAGTTTTTTTTTGATGTTAACTTAATAGATTACCGGATGATTTCTTTGAAATTAAATAATTAGAAGGAAATTATTGTTGTCATAAAAAGTTTTTATAAAAAGATACAAAATAATTAATATTCAAAATTTTCTCTTCCTTCACACCGAATCAAGATAGCTTCTTACTGGGATCGCTACAACTCACAATGTTCAGGCCTTCCAAAACATTGTTGAATTAATAAGAGACCGTTGATTTTCATATGCAAATTTTTGCCGCGAACAATATATCTTCAACAAATGGATTGGAATATAACTGATCTGCACAAATTGAAAATCCTGATAGTTTATTCAAAATTTTTCTTTACATTGGTGGACGATCGTAACGTTGTGTACTTCTTTATTTTTTATAAAAAGATACAAAATAATCGATTTTTTATGGTTTCATTGTAATTGATTAGGTCTAAGTTTTATTTCCTTGAAAATACTTCAAACAATATGAGATTTCAGAATCGTTTCGTTTGCACTTATTTTAATACTCTTCAAAGATTCATTTCCCAAATCGAAGTTATGTTCACTCTCAAGTTTCATTTCACAAATCCTCTCAGTGACACTTCATTTACTTCCAACCATTAAATGTGTTACCCATTTCTTTTACTTTGGCTTAATGACTCCTCCTTCAGAAATTTTGCACTGATAAAATAGGCTTCCTTCCAAAGTTTCCAAATTAAATTCTTCTCTTATGATTTAGTTATGATTTAAAATTTCTTACACATTTTATCCAAAATTCCTTAAAACGTAAACAGAAATGAAATCTTATTCTAGCATTTGCCGGTACTACGACTCTATTTGGATATACCACTTAGCTGCTGTTTCATCAAATTGATGAAGAAAATCATGATGAATGAGAAGAAAGTTATCTGCCCAATTATTCTAAAATCCCTTGGCACTTGGACGGGGTAAATTTTTTATTTGAAATATTTTCTCACTGCTTTATAAATAAAATTCGAAATTAGATCTGTATCACATAGTATGTTACTGTGTTATCTGGTCTAGTCTAAAATGAGTAGTTTGATGATTGTGTAACATCGCTACAGCGTCAACATTGTCGACCAAAGCGAACAATGAATAGACGCAGCGTCATTCGTAATTCTTTCTTTTTTAATTAAACAAAAAGAAATCTTGAAATCATATGCTAACCAGGTGAAAATATAAAGAAGTGAAAAAGATTAAAGGAATGAGTTCATTCCGGTCATATCTTAATTTATGGGATTATTTTCCTTCCGTTCGAGTTCGAACATCACTGGAATTGTCCTCAAATTAAATGTATATCATAAAGTAAAGAGAGGAAAAAATTCATTGTTTCTTTCTTTCTCTTTCCCTCTCTCTCTTCCTCTGGCTAAAAATTCAAATAAGTTTATATTTTAGCAAAATTAACGTAAAAGATGATAGTGAAATCACTCGTTGCAGCAATTATCATTTATTTGTCAATTATTTTTCACTATTTGCTTTTTTTCTTGCTTCATTATGTATTTTATGCATTTGTGATACAATATAATGAAAAAAAAACAGGAAATTCAAAATTGGCGCTTTGAATAAAGTTTTGATTGCAAAAATTTCAAATATTGATTTTTCCTTTCTGTGAAAAAATAAAGCCATTTAGAAAAGTGGATAAATTTCAAAAAGATTTTCTTTTCTGTTAGTTCTTCAACTCAATTGTTGTTCTATTGCATTGTATACTATCTATTCTTTATTCAAATGCTCAAGTTATTGTATTACTTACTTATTCAAATATCGAAGTGAATGTGTCGTACGTGTTGCTGCATTCTCAAAAAAATTCAAATAGAATGATTGATAGAACACAAGAAGATTCATTACTTTAACATCACAAACATTCTCACCGATATTTTTGTTCAATTTAGGTGACGAAAATTTCTTTCCTTTCATAATTTACTATTACACTATAAACCGGTCTATGCGCAGTTCCCCAATTTGTTTAATTTCCAATTTATGATATGTTAGTGAATATTTTAGTTTAGTATTTTCAAATTTCTATTTGCTATGTACCCTTACTTTTCATTGCTAATTGGAGTTCTGCTATTATTTTTTCTCAAAATCTGACGGATAAATTCTCTTACCGTATAGATCGATAGATATTGTCTAACAATTATCAAACTAATTTCAAATTTCACTAAATCTTCGAATAACTTTATAAAATGGCGATTCAAACTTAACTGCTTTAATTTAACCAACTTCGCTAAGCTTCAAAAGAAATTACTTCCTATAAACTTTTGCCCACAACCACTTTATTTGGAACGATTTTTGATTAACAATTTTGAAAAGTTTATTTTCGACTGAACAACTATTCTTTGCAAAAATTAAGCTGATTTGCTAAGAAAATCATTTGTTAAAGTTTGGGACTGAACCATGGTTAATTACTAAATAATTTACTTCTTGACGTACGCAAAATTTGTAGTTCAACAACTTTAGATTATCGCATTATTAGAGTTAAATGTAGAGGAATAAAAATTTTTCTTCCGACTTGACTGTACCTCAAATCAGCTTTTGACTGTTTTAGACTATTTCTAGCAATTCATCACAAATTCAAACGGAAACCTCACAAGACTGCTAGTCCATAGATAATCACTACCTGTCGTCCTATCAGATGAGATGCCAGCCAATAGCTAATACGTCACTGCGACGTCATTCCAGTTGGTGACACTCATCAACCAGCACCCTCCCACCTAGCAGCTCTCTTTCATTTCCACCCGGGCGTCATTCGCATCCCTGCACTCCCTCCTCTCGCATCGTGCAGCACTCGTGCAGTATTGATTCGTTAGACGTGCTTCTGTGCACCGCAGTGCACCCAGTCGACCAGTTCTTTTCACCTGCTGCACCGTCTACTGCTATGGGCCCAGTTACCGAATGTCGGGTAGTTCGGCATTGTCTAGCATACATATTGCTATCAAATGTTATCCTCTCAAACCCAATTTCTACTTTTATTCTTACAGTCATTCAAACGCTATAAAAAAGTTAAACTTTTGAAACATTCCATTTGTTGAATTGCTAGGATTATTTGCCTCACTGCATCTTTCTATCGATATGGCAATCATAAGATCACACTCCAACTTATCCAGTCATTGTAACTGAACACCCGCCATAACACTTATTCCGATGTTTTGCTAGTTCTTCACACTATCTAACAATATTGAACTCTACCCTCCATCTAATTATCCTTACATTAATTGCTCAAAACATTCTCTTTACTAAAAAAAGTAATCGTTTGATTTAGCTCTGTTTACAGATCACTCCAGAATTGAGTAACGCTATCGATTACTGCAGTATTTCGACGATTGCATTGGTATGCAGTGAGTTCGGCTATTTGATGGCAATCTTTATGATAATTGCTAATAATTCACATTGAATGTGATATTTGACATTGATTGTGATAAAAATGGGCGAAATGGATGATGTGGCAGAAGGGAAAGGTGGTATTACGATTGAAGATGATCAAATGAAGAATTTTGTCGATTCCGAACGTAGTGGCAGACGGAATGCTGTTCCGGAACTTGACGCGGAAGGGATAGATCCTGGTGCTGCAAAACTTGCAGAACTCTTATCATCAATGAACACAGTTAGCCGAGATGGTTGCACTATAAGTGATACTACAGGTAACTACGTCAATTTGTCTAAAAAATGAAACAAAGGTAAAGCTGTTTGACCTGCGTTGTTTCTCCACTCGGTGTCCATAGACAAAAGTTGCAATTTCTTCAATTTGTATAATCTACGAAAATGAGGTCATCATTATGAATATTCTTTCCTAAACTTGTCTCAGTAGTCAGTTCTCAGTTTTTCTGATGACTATTTGTTGCCAAATATTTTGTCTTAACCAGAAATTGCACATTTAGGACTCAGTTATGCTCTTTGCCTACTTACTTATCTTTTAATCTTCGGTCTTTTAATATTTTTTTGTTTTGCCTTCTCAAAAATGCAATCTTATTTCCTCATTCTGTGTCATTCTTCATTTTCTGAAGGCATAACATCAATTTCAGAGTACTAAAGAAAAACTGCAAAACTGCAGTTTGTGGTATTTTCAAAAAATTGTGAGTCTAGAAATTTTCTCCACGAAATTTTCACGGGAATCTCTGTAGAAGTTTTAGTTTGATTTTGCGAAAACCGAGATTATTCTGACACATTCATATTTTCATAAGTGAATATATGATGTACTTGGATAACTTGTGCATTGAGATGCGAGTTAAAATGAAGGACTTCTTTGGATTGCTATTCATTACACTCTTTCAGGGCTTTACTTTACCAGTAATTCAAAAGGAAATGTTTAACGCTTTTTCATTGACCTCTTCTATTATGAAGTAAACTTAACTATTTACGATGTTTTTTAATCAGTGAAAAAGTTTGATTACACAATGGATTTAAACTTTATTTGTTACAATTCCAAAAGGCTGTGGAGGACTGGAGAGTGACTAAACCGAGTTTGTGCTCGGTTTAAATGTTTTACTCGTATTTTTTATATATTAAAATGCAAAAGTAATTCCTTCACAGGTTATACACTGGGAAGAAACTTTTTTCACTTTTCTGTGAAAGAAGTTAAACAATCTAAATTTCATGTAAACTACTGGTTTAACTATGTGATGGACAGAAAACATGCACTGCAGCTACTTTTAATAATTTGTTGAATCCTCTTTCTTAAACAATTCTTGCTGTGCTGTTTTGGATTACTAATGTTATTATGTTGTTGATTTGCGCAAAAATCTGTCACATTTTTTGGAATGATATTTGATTGGCTTTTGCAAAGGTATGAGAATATTGTAAACTAAATAAGTCATTGTGAAAATATCAACTTTGTCAATTGTACCTAACGAAATCGTGCACAAGGTGAAGGTTTTGCGTCGGTGAGCAATACTTTTCACGGTTTTAAAGATTATAGGGATTCACTGCATAGTTTGTAAAAATTGGTTTTTTTTTTTCAATAATATGGAAATAAAAGTTTGTGGTAATGCTGTGTCACAGTAAAGTATATCATCTTTGCAGTGAATACTAAATGCATCTTTTCACTTACTAAAATATATTGACATGCAAACGTTTCAACTCGGAGTGATAGTAAACGGTTACTAATTTCTTATGGGTATACTGTCCTTGTTAGTCGTTGAATTATTTCGTAACGTGCCCGTATGACTCATTCACATTACTTTTTAATTTTTTAGAGGGATTTCCTATGCCAAGAATATTTCCTATTACTTGGGTTTGATTACCAACCTGCTTATTGCACAATGTTATTTTTAATTTACTAAGAAATTAGTTCTTATAATGCTTCAAAAGAAAGAATAAAAGTATCTTGGAATGGTTTTTTGTTTCATTAGAGACTCATTCATAATACGACAATTTTCTTTTTTTACAGATAATATCGTGGAGTGTATCGACTGCCAGATATTTTGTTTGATTTCAAATGATTCAAATGATGCTTGGGTAATTAAACCAACAAAGCAATGCGCAATGAAAGGTATGATGTGATTATAAGCAGTAAGGTATTATCGAAGAAAGTAAAACGTAGAAACGTAGAAAGGAATGAATGACCAAAGAATGACCGAAAGGATGAATCCCAAGAATGAATGCCCAAAAAACCTCGGGGGAATGTCTACTAGCTTATATACCGTGAATGACAGTTTGGATCTAGGGGAGAGATTTGATTTATGAAAAACAAAGATTATTAACACTTGGTCTTTTGCAGTGAGAAAGAGAAAGTAATAAACTTAATGACTTAAAGATCTTGACTTAGATTAATTATAGATGCGAAATTGTTTGGTGTTTGATTGATTAAATAGCTGGCAAAGGGTATTAGGATTTGAATGTAGTTTAAGTGTGCTGTTTTTACAACACTCCCGACCAGAGAAAGTTGTTATTTGGTAGTACGTAAGGTTGGTAATAAATTGGAGTTTGCTGTGTCCTTTCCTAGGGATTCGGGAGGAGTTCGTAAAATTTCCATTGGAATAATTTCAACCTTCTGATGGTTTGGATTTCTAAACATAAGAGATTAAATATAGAATGAATTAATGTGAAATAAGACTTGAAGGCAATAAGTACAATTGATATTATCAAGAGATTCAGTCCGATCATAATCAGTTTCCAGTGTAAAAGAAGTTGCTCTAATTTGGCTTGTAAATACGCTGTCGTAGTTTCAAATTCTTCTTCGAGTAGCTATGATAATTCCTCTCCTTGTTGACTGAGTTCGTCCCAAAATTTCGTTGTTTCTCGTGGTTTGAAATTCGGATTGATCATTCGTTGATTCTGCGCTAGTATTTCCAGTACTGCATTGACTTTATCGATTTCAAATTTACTTATTAATCCGCCTTTAATTTCAATAATTTTCGAATTGAGCAAATTGGATTTACACGGTGCAATTAATAATTTCCCGTCTATTCTTTTAGCTATTACGTTATTTCTCTACATCAATAGATTCGCATCAATAGACACTGACAACCACTCGATTAATAACAACAGATTGTTCCGATTCTCACGTTCCACTAATTTTAGTTGCTATTGAAAGTCTTGTTGCAAACTATCAAAGAAGTATTGAAGCTTCGTATTTTCGGGATCACTACTGTCCTGTTGATATGTTTCATCATCATTAGTTTACCTATGGGTAAAGCGGATGCCAAGTTCGGGTTTCTCCTGCTTCTAACATTGTGTCGATCTTCGTCACAATGTCAATGACAGTGTCACCATTCATTAGACTGGGATTGGTGAAATTGCAATTTTCACTTTTAAATGTTTTGTTCTCCTTACTAAAGACGAATGACGTTTGTAGTTCGTCTATAATAAAATGATTTTCATATATTTGAGCATTAAAGATTCCCACCTCACTATATAGACATTTTCTTGTTATTTGTTCGACGTCCCAGAGAACGATGCTAGTGTTGGTGATGCATTTCTCGTCTTGTGTAGCGCAATTTTCTGCGGTTTCAAAATCTGACACAAACCTATGTCCATCGTACAGAAATATTTCTCCTTCTGTTAATACCAAATTTGTTGTTGCTT
>SSBO01000058.1:0-19180 GCA_005281725.1 Wuchereria bancrofti | reverse complement strand
TTTGCAATTCTGACATTACGAAAGTAAAGAAAATTTTGCAAAATTAATTTTTATTAAAACGCAGTTTTAACATATAGAGAAAATAACTTTACTACAGTTGAAGCACTGTGGAAAACATCAAATAAAATAAAATAATCAATAAATTTGGAAATTAAATGCAGCAAATGCAAAAAATTAAGCATATAATTTAATGCTCTAGGTATTTATTCCCTTAATAACGGTATGCTTCTTTTTCCAGAACCGTACCTTGCTTTCCTTGCAATCACTTCCTTCTAAAAAACTTGTGATATACCTGAATAAATCTTATAAACGTATTTAAAAAAAAAACTAAATATCCATTGTAGTTAATGACTTATAGATGCATTATATCTGAATAACAATCAAATAATTCTTACCATATCCGAATTAGGAGCAAAAATTCGAGCTTGGGGATGCAAATCACAACATTCTTCGCAGATAATTTCTTCAATATTCGATAGAACTCTACAGATTATTGAAGAAATAATCAGGGAAGATGATGGAAGAAGAGGAATAATCGTATTGTTTGAAGAATTAAATGCGCAGATAACTGAGAATTATTATGTCAACAAGAAGTATGGGACACAGAGCATGAAAAGATTTTAAAAACAACAGTTAATTTAGCATTGCATTTGTCTGAAAATGGCACAGCACAATGGAGGAGCAAGATTAGTCTCGAACTAGGAAGAACAAACTATCTGTATTATGGGGCATAGGAATTGTTTATGATCGACGTATTTGAATTCTTCCTCCCGCATTTTTTATCTCATACGCTTGGTGGATTTCTGAGTTCAAATAAGAAAATGAAATTATAACAATTGTTTCGAAAGTTTAGCACATCGATTTTTCGACCTACTAAGCCACGTGGATATCATCAACGGATTGTTCTTCTAAGTTTTATCATCCTAGATGTTCACCTGTTTGTTTCAACCAGAAATATTTCATGGTAATTTGCATTTATTTTTGCATATAATATCATATTGCAGAATATGTCTATGATTGAACTATGAACTATGGTCGTTGCACAAAACGATGACATCTAAAATTGATAAAACTTATCTGAAGAATTCATTTGAACACTAAAATACAATAGTTCAAGAAGTTTCTCCACAAAAAAATATGGACTTATAAAATATGAACTGAATAAAGCTAGAAATCATTGTGGCAAATGAAATTAATTTGCATCCTTATTTTAAATCTAAAATATATTTCCCGATAATGTAAATCCTTCATTAGCTATTTATTGCAAAAGCATGAAAAGTTTAAAACAAAAATAACAAAAGACGTTTGAAACCAAAAAAACAAATAAAATTTTGAAGTTGGATAGCAATATACAAACATTGGAAACAAAAGCAAAACCTAGCGACAAAAATTAATTAAGAGTGAATCTTAAAGGTATATAATTTTATAGTCAATATTTAAGAAAATATTTGCATGTTTTGAGTCAGAATTCGACTTGCATACAAATTAGAATCAAATCAACATTTGACAAAATAAAATTTCAATGGAAAAGAAAACCGCCAAAAGAAAAAAGAAAAAAAACTACCACTGGAGATTACTGCATCTATCACTTATACATCGATATGAAATATATAAATATACAATAGCAATTAAAAAAGAAGCAATTGAAAAAAATTCCGCAGGACTAAAATCAAAATTAATTAAAAGGATGAAAAGTCATGCCTTGTTTAGGTAATAAATCCAACGCCTTTTTTGCAAGCAAATCCCATAATTGCAATCGTTTTGGTCGATACAGCACTTTTTGGCGGTTGCCATAATGACATAAAAATATGAGACGACGGTAAAGAATATAAAGAACTGAATATGGAAGAAAAAATTGCTGATGAAATCTCATTGAATTGTTCAAAAATCAGAAGTGATAATTTGCATGCAATATTTATTGGATTATTCTTTTTTAGGAAATTCAACAGAAATTTACATCAATTAAAAGAAATAATTAAGAAACAAAAAAATGTTTGCACAGAAAAATGACAACACACATAGCACGAGAATATCAAATTGAGATGTATTAGAGATCAGAAAATAAAGCGAATGATATGCGCTAGAAAAAAAAAGGATGGAACAGTCTTCATACACACAAATGAAGTAAAGTATTTGTATATCTTCATGGGCGCGAAAGAATACAGGAAAATACTATTATGGATATTTATCTTCGTCACTTTTTTTCCTTCCATTCTTTTTCTTATATCAGAATTATGATAGAAAAAAAAAGTATGAGATATTTAATGATTAGCATAAATAGTGTTATACTGTAGGTAAATTGAAATGTGTAACTTCGTATTCTTTTACTATAAGTAAGTAATAGTTACATCACGTGTTTTTATACTTAATGAATATTTGATAAATTTTCTAATTTTTTTTTTTTTTTTAGGATAACGGCTCCCATGGAAGACGAAATACAGGTGGTCTTTGAATACCTGAAAAGGGAGCCGGATATGTACCGGGTCTTGCAGAGATTTGTGAGCGAGACAGTTCAGGTAATTTTCACTTTGTTACCTCTTTTTCTGCCTTCTTGCTTCTTTTTTTTACTTTTAAACTGACGACAGTGTGAAGTAAGAGTTGCTGAACTTTTCGCTGTCTCAAATTTAAAACGGGACTATAAAAAAGTAGCCTTTTCAGTTTGAGCGCTCGCTCATAACCCGCTTGGAGGAGGCGGAGCGGAGGTTGGAGGAGATGGAAGGGCCAAATGCCCATGAAGAAATGGAAGAGGAGCCGGTACCTCAGGAACCGGCATTTAATGAAGAAGAGGCAGAGTGGGCTCCTCTGCCTGAAAGTGAAAGTGGTGATGAGGCCGATAACTGGCCATCAGGAGCAGAGTGGGCCCCTCTGCCAGACACTGATGAAGAAGATGATGAGGTTGAGGTACCGGTGGCACCGATGGAGACAAATGACGTCGCGGAACCGGTAGAAGCAGTACGTGAACTCGTCCTGTAAGTTTAGGTTTTACCAACATGCATAGCAAAGTAATTTGCCAATTAAAGAGATACTAACTTTCTCTGCCAAATAATCCATATTAAATATAAATCTGTTTCAGTCGAACAAGGACGATCAGAATCCCGGTTCCTGCTACGCAGGAAACATTGGCTGCGGCACAACCGGAAGAGTTCCATCCAGCTGACTTAAAAGACCTTCCGGAACAACTCCGAATGGAGTTGGAAGTGCCGCAGGCGGAGCCATACACGATAGCTCAAGGAGAAGGATGCAAAAATATCGGTAATTTATAATTTTAATAACTTTGGAAATGATTATATGCTGTAATTAATTTGTAGAAGGAATGTAATGATACTTTTGATTTCTTATTGATAAAATCATATTTATGATTTTCATTCTCATATCTAACAACAATTTGTGCAACAATATTTTCTTATCATTTCTATTTTCAGTGTGTGGTCTTTGCGGCAGGCAGTTTGAAACACTGAAAGGGTGGCGTATTCACGCCTCAAGAATGCACAAGCAAGATGGTAAGTATTTTGAAATGGAATTTCCAATTAGTTTTTAAAAATATTGCTACATCTGATTTATTTAGAAGCCAGTAAACTCATTATTGGTGTATATTCCAGGTTTTTGCTCCCGATGTGGGCACTACCTCTTGCTGCCACCCGAATTTACGGCCGCACAGAGGACGGCAGCGGTGGAGCTTCATGCCCTCGATTGGTGCCCGAGGGCATGTGCGGCCGTAATAAGCGAAAGGCAGGTGAAGCGCCGCAGACTTGATTTGGTAGGAAGAGAAGAGGATGCCCATCACCTCTTCATTCCAGGTAAGAAATTAGTGACATTGAAGAAGTGAGATTTAAAAGTTAAAAAAGAAAAATTGGATGTTCATAAAAAACAAAATATTTATGAAGTGAATCTCATAATTTTTCTAGTCAGCAAATTTTTTTTTCAGGCCAATGAAATTGCCTGGCCTACCGTGCGCGGCCAACCTGTCGCTGCCTGCTCCAGATCTCCATCCTCTTCCGATGAAATACATCCAAGCGGGTTAGTAAAATTTAAAAAATATAAAACGAAAAAAATAAAAAATAAAAAAGTACAAAAAAAAGAAAAAATTAAAAAAATACAAAAAAAAAAACAAAAAAAAGTTCAAAAAATAAAAAAAGATTCAAAAAAATAAAAAAAACAAAAAAATAAAAAAAATTCGAAAAAAAAACAAAAAAAACAAAAAATAAAAAAAGATTAAAAAAAAACAAAAAAATAAAAAAAGATTCAAAAAAAAAACAAAAAAATAAAAAAATAAAAAAAGATTCGAAAAAAAATGGAAAAAATAAAAAAAAATAATTTTGCTGTTTTATTTAAATGTAAAAATAGCTGATTTCAAAGCATAAAAAATATTGAGGACTTTGTAATTGTTTTACACTTTTAAGTGTCATTTATCTCTTATAGCGACAGAGTAGAATCAATAAGCTTTTGAAAGGAAATTGAGCATAACCTGCTAAAGATCAGGTACAGCACACGTTAGATACAATTGCTTTGAAATCAGTTGTTTTTTTTTTCGTTTTGTTTACTGACCCATGGGCAGTTAGCTTTTATTTAATGATTTTATAGTTATTACTAGTAACTTTTTTGGTTTTTTAAATTTTTATTAACTTTTCTTTTTCATAACTGTTTATTTTTTACTATTTATGTAACTTTGTCTGTTATTTTTTCTTAGTGAAATTTGTAATTGTTATTTTATTGTTATCTAACAATGATAAATTTTCATATCCATGCATGTTAAGGTACCAACTCTTAATGCATTTAATTTTGTATTTTCTAACTTGTAGTAAGTTTTTTATTTTTATTACGCTACATTTTTTTTCTTAATTATTATTTTTTTTTGTCACGTCACGCTTTAGGATGATTTTTTTTTCTGGCTATTGAACAAGTACATAGGCTCAAATTTCTTCATTTGAATATATTTGTAATGACCTGAGCAATTTTTGCAAATTTTTTCCTGTATTTAAATTAGTTTTTGAATTTGAACATGATGAGTTGTCAATAGAGAATCAATTTAACAATTTTTTTTTTTGAACTGAATCAAGAGTTGGTACCATTCTTGTAAATATCTTTGTCAAAGTAGGGATGATCGAAAAGAGGTATAGAATTATACCTCCTTTCGTCAATATAACATGCAAGCAGTAAAAATCTGGCTTCTGAAATTCGGGTGAATAATTTCTTGAAATTTGGAATAAATTCTCAAATTTTCGATCTTTCTTCAATTTTAGGAATATTTTTTTTGAATTAGCAGATTTAAAAAGCTTTTAAAATCAGTTTGATTTTTATTTTTAAATTTTTGCTTTTTAAAAATTTTTTTTTAGAATTATC
This sequence comes from Wuchereria bancrofti, assembly GCA_005281725.1. NCBI lineage: Eukaryota > Metazoa > Nematoda > Chromadorea > Rhabditida > Onchocercidae > Wuchereria > Wuchereria bancrofti. Next base: position 13,840 of record SSBO01000058.1, on the reverse strand, counting down.
AGATTTTTGCATTTTTTTTCTTTTTTCTGAATGCATTTGAATTTCTTATTTTCAAATTAGATTTTCTTAGTCTTCTTATTTTTCGAAGTCTTTAAAATTCTTTATTTTCAATTTATGAAACTGATTTCATTCTTAGAATTAACAGAAATTGCTTTTTGGTTTAACTTAGAGCACGATTTGCAATCGAATTTTAACACGTTCCACTTAACTTGCTGCATGCTTTTTGATACTAATTAATTCCATTACTTGCATGCTATTCTTGCTAATTTCATTTATTTTTCTTATTAACTTTATTTTTAGTGGTTTATATTAGTTGCAGGTTTAAATCATTCTTGACATTTTTGGTTTTTTTCTATTAAATGCATGCTTTTCGTTACTTAACCACACCGTTTATTCACAACGTGCAAATTTTTTTATTTAATTAACTTCATGCTTTTTCATTGATCTCACTCCTTTTTTTTATTAACATTGTTTCTGCATGAATTTTATCTTAATTCTATTAACTGCATGTTTTTTGTAACTTTACTCACACCATTTATTATTATAGGAACATTTTTTGTATTTAAGTGCATGCTTTTTTTTGTTGGTCTCATTCATTTTTTATTAACATCGTTTTTGCATGAGTGTTTGGTTACTTCTATTAACTGCATGCTTTTAATCACATAATTTATTGTTAACGTACACATTTTTTTATTTAAGTAACTGCATGCTTTTTTCATTCATCTCACTCCTTCCTTTTTCTTTTTTTATTAACATTGTTTCTGCATGAATTTTTTCTTAATTCTATTAATTGCATGCTTTTTTTCCATTTGCTAATATTTTGTTTTTTTCTATTAACACTGGTCTTTGCGTGCATTTTTAGTTAGTTTCATAAACCGCATGCATTTTGTAATTTTACTCATACGATTTATTATTATAGCAACATTTTTTTGTATTTAAGTGCATGCTTTTTTGTTGGTTTCACTCATTTTTTATTAACATTGTTTTTGCATTAGTGTTTGGCTATTTCCATTAAATGCATGCTTTTTCTAAATTAACCACACCGTTTTTTGCCGATGGGTACATTTTTTTCTATTTGTGCATGCTTTTTTCGTTGTTCTAACTTACTGTCACTTTCTTTTTTCTAATATTATTTTTGCACACATTTTTCGGTTAATTCTTCTACAGTATGCTTTTTGTAAGGTTTTTGCATGTATTTTTGGTTAATTTTGTTAAATGCATGCCTTTTGTAAATTTACTGGCATTATTTGTTAACAATACATTTTTTGTATTTAATTAAGTGCATGCTTTTTTCATTCATCTCACAGGTTTTTTCCTTTTTTTATTAGCATTGTTTCTGCATGAATTTTATCTTAATTCTATTAACTGCATGCTTTTTGTAACTTTACTCACACCATTTATTATTATAGGAACATTTTTTGTATTTAAGTGCATGCTTTTTTTTGTTGGTCTCATTCATTTTTTATTAACATCGTTTTTGCATGATGTTTGGTTAACTCTATTAACTGCATGCTTTTCTTTTGTCTTTTCCATTTGTTGATATTTTCGCTTTTTTCTATTAATACTGTCTCGCAATTTCGGTTAATCTATTAACTGCATGCTTTTTGTAACTTTATAGTACCATTTATTGGTAGACATTTTTTGTTTTATAGTGCATGCTTTTTTTCATTGATCTCACTCTTTTTTTTTCTTTTTTTATTAACATTGTTTCTGCATGAATTTTTTCTTAATTCTATTAATTGCATGCTTTTTTTCCATTTGCTAATATTTTGTTTTTTTCTATTAACACTGGTCTTTGCGTGCATTTTTAGTTAGTTTCATAAACCGCATGCATTTTGTAATTTTACTCATACGATTTATTATTATAGCAACATTTTTTTGTATTTAAGTGCATGCTTTTTTGTTGGTTTCACTCATTTTTTATTAACATTGTTTTTGCATTAGTGTTTGGCTATTTCCATTAAATGCATGCTTTTTCTAAATTAACCACACCGTTTTTTGCCGATGGGTACATTTTTTTCTATTTGTGCATGCTTTTTTCGTTGTTCTAACTTACTGTCACTTTCTTTTTTCTAATATTATTTTTGCACACATTTTTCGGTTAATTCTTCTACAGTATGCTTTTTGTAAGGTTTTTGCATGTATTTTTGGTTAATTTTGTTAAATGCATGCCTTTTGTAAATTTACTGGCATTATTTGTTAACAATACATTTTTTGTATTTAATTAAGTGCATGCTTTTTTCATTCATCTCACAGGTTTTTTCCTTTTTTTATTAGCATTGTTTCTGCATGAATTTTATCTTAATTATATTAACTGCATGTTTTTTATTAGTTAATCACACCGTTTATTATTAAAGCCACATTTTTTGTATTTAAATGCATGCTTTTTTTCATTGATCTCACTCGTTTTTTTTTNTTTTTTTTTTTCTTTTTTTATTAACATTGTTTCTGCATGAATTTTTTCTTAATTCTATTAATTGCATGCTTTTTTTTCCCATTTGCTAATATTTTGTTTTTTTCTATTAACACTGTCTTTGCATGCATTTTTAGTTAGTTCCATGAACCGCATGCCTTTTGTAATTTTACTCACACCATTTATTACTATGCCGTACATTTTTTTGTATTTATGTGCATGCTTTTTTTGTTGCTCTCACTCATTTTTTATTAACATTGTTTTTGCATTATGTGTCTACCCATGTATTTAGATGCCGACCAATCTCAGGTTAAAATTTTTTAGACAAATTCCATCAAATGCTTAGAAGGTAAATTTTTTGACCATATTTTCAACCACATAAAAAACCAAGAGAGTCAAGTTTATGGAATCACTTTTTAAATTTTAATTTTAAGATTGTTTGCATCACAAACATAACTGAGATCTCGGTGAACAGTCATGAAGTCAGTGTCGTCATTGATCTAAGATTCAGTGAACAGGATTCTTTTGATGCTTGGATGTTCGCGCCTTTCAAAAGTTTGTCAACTTTCACATTTTCCAACTTTCAATGTTTGTTTTAGGCTGCTACTGACCAGCACTCTGAACAACTTGTCAAGTTGGTCCCAAAAAGTGTTCTCATTTGTGTGCAGCTTGGATAATTCAGCTATAATTATGTGCTTTTGGAGTCGCAATAAACTGATTCATGCTTATATGGGATGATTATAGCATTCGAAAAGTAAGTAATAGATTAAAAAATATTTAAAAATGTTAATAAGTTTCCTAGTTTTTTCCTAATGTTTGTCTCCAAACAAATTATGCTAACAGTTTGTTCAGAAACTCATTTTTCTTTTTTAAATTTTCTCCATTCATTGCTCAATTTTAGTTCATTCAAGAAAAGCTTTTTAAGTGAAATATCTATCGAATCGTATTAATTTCTTACAGTTTATTGTTTACATATGTTTGGTTTGTTTCAGCTCATTTAATTATAGTTAGCAGTAACAAATAAAAATCCATTTTGGTAAAAAAAGGTTGAATATTTAAAAATATAAATTATGAAGCATTGCTAGATGTTCATCCAGGAAAAGGATGGGGCTGTGACTACAAATCGAAGAGTATTTCTGGAAAAAATAGTGTAGTCATTTAAATATTCAGTTTAATCAAGCAAATAAATTAAACGGATATATGAAAATCAGTATAAACTGTAATAATTTTTAGATTTTTAAATATTTTCGTTGAAAAAATGATAGAGTGTGTCTAGCAGAGAAGAAGAAATTCAGGAATTGCAGTGGAACAGTCCGACATCTATTCTGTAATCTTCGCTTTCTTATCAACTGAAAATACAAGGGATTTACAAAGAATTTAAGAAAATAGTTACTCAAAGAAAATTATTTTCTGGTTACTCGAAGTTAGTGATATCCCATTGAGTCACTGTAATTTTTTTTAACATTGGGTAAAAGATGTATGAGAGAGATTTCAGTTAATGAGAGACCACCTCTGAATGAAATTCGGCTGAGTAAAGGAATCTGGATGTTTTTCAGCTGATTTAAGGCAACATCATGAATTTATTCAATGATAATAATAATTCAAAGGAGTCAGTGATGATTTTTCTGCCTTCTTTTCTTTTTCATCTCTGTTCGTTTAAGGATGTATTAGTTCAGCATTTGTTTGTAGACACGTCAAATGTTTCAACAATTAGAATTAAAGCATAACCTCTTCAGTTCCATTTCGTTCCCATTCTCATGATAGAATCTCTGCAACTTGTTTTAAGAGAGAAGTACAGGGGAAAAAAAATGAAAGTATTAATAAAAAATTCGCAAAGTGAGTAAAGTTATCAGACTGATTATGTGCTAGTTAAATTTATCTTTCTTACCGGTAATGTTGAAAGTACATGAATGTTTGTTTATTAATTTGTCAACTGTTTATTGATGAGCAATAAAGTTGGTGTTCACAAGTAGAGCCCGCTTCCGCGCGCTTTTTGCTGCAGTTTTAAATCTGTGGCATAGTGAACATGGAATATGTTCCAAATTGAATGGTTGTGGGTTCTACTCTTACAAATCATGAGCATTTGCATTTGTGCGCTTTTTTGTCCGTTTTTATCAGTAGCACAGATTGATGTAGCATAAATCTGGTTAGATGGATTTACATAGCGGTGGTACTACCGTTGAGGTTTTGCATAAGAAAATGTGTGGAGCATAGGTTGATACTGCTGAATTCCTCTTCTGGTGTTTGAGGATTGTGGTGGTAAATTGAAATTTGCGAGTGGTGTGTCGGCCTATTAAGTGTATTACAAGTGATATAGGACATGAAAGTGCGTAAATGCAAAAACGTCATATTGTACATAATACCGTCGTCTTGTCTATTACTTGAATTATCACGTATGTTACTGTATTGAATACATGATGCAGTATTAGTGTAATGCTGGAAATTGCTATTAATTTATTAGTAGAATGTGTCCGTCTTTGTACTATACTACTATAGAAAGAAACCAAATGTAAGTTTCAATAACAATGATTATAATTATAGTAATAATAACTAGGTAAACCCATCAAGAATTAATTGCAGATTGAAGTTAATTATTAATAGTAATCTTCGGAGATAAATCAGATAGGAGAGTTTTTTGGTTCTGTAAAAGTGCCACGGGTGGTAGAAATTTGGCAAAAATGAATATTTAGATAGAATATGGATTATCATGATATGTATATTTTCGATATTTAATTAGAACGGCAATTAACCTTTTTGCCACTGCTTCTTGAAGTTGCATTTCGTCACCTTCCGGAAAATCAACTTTACATTATCAGTTGATAGCCGAGTTTGATTCGAATAATGACATGAACCTTTTTTTGCTTCATATGGATATGATGATTCCGAGTCGTTCCCACCATTTTCATTAGAATTTTAATAGATTTATCTTACTGAATTAGCCCGTTAATCAACTTAATTAAAAGTTCATTCTTAAGGTAGTGATAATGATAATAATGCAAAAATAAAGAATAATAATCATGATAGCAAAAAAATATAGAAATGGTGAAATAATTACAAGAATTTGAATTTAATTGTTTGCTCGCAATTTTTATTTATAAGTAACTCAATACTAATTTCAAAAAAAAAAGAAACGCAAAAAATATAATCAATAATCTATGAAACATAACTTTATGCTTATATGTATCGCTTTCATAAATAAGCTGGCCAATATTTTATTTCCAGCTAAAAGACAAAAAAATTTAGAGACAAAAAACTGAAAATTGAATCCAAGATGACGAAAAGAATTGAGGAAAAAGACTATCACCAACTAATAGGAGTTTGGAATTTAAAAATAAAATTAATAAAATTAAATTTGAAAATCAAAAAAAAAATAACTTTCGAAAACTTAAGAGATACGATAATTTTTTGTCCATACTTCATAATATTCTTGAAAAATAATTTCCTTGTTAAGTATCCTCTGTTTAGATAAATTTCAAGAAAAAATAAAAAATAAAGTTTTGACAAAATGTATTTTAGTAATACAATATTTATCAAATAACAACAACGAATGGGTGATGATTAGAAAGAATCAGCAACGTGTGAAACGTTATGATCGCTTCATATGTCACACGTTTACATTGCTTATCCGCAAGATATTGATGTGTTATAGCAAAACAAAACAAAAAAACAAATTCGTGGAAGATATAAAATCAGAAATTATAATTAACGGATATAAACAGTTAAACAAAAAGAAGTACAATTTTCATTTTTCCTGTTTTCCATCATTTCGTGGCGTTTCAGCAAATGACTAAACATTTCTGAGCTCATCTGTTTGCATCTAATTGCCTCACATCCTTCCTATCCTATGAAAATATTGCATGCAGGGGAAATGATAATGTGCAAAGTATTAATAATAAATTTTTCAACAGTCATAGTAAAACGAAAATCCATGGTTTTAAATCTCGATTAAAACATCATCTTTAAGGCCTATTTCAAAAACAACTCGAAATGTGCAATGCGCCACGGAATAAAACAGGAATTTAGCTAAACGTATATTCTTGTGTGCAACAGTTTAATAATGCACGCTACCATCAAAAAAACTGCCGTGAATTTTCGTCAATTTGTTACTCAGTCGTAGTTTGAACCAGTAAATAGTTTATCTCGATTAAGAATTTAATTAAAATACTGGTCGGAAATCCTTATGTTTTTGTGCTCAACAGTCTTTACATTGTTAAACTTTTCACATTGTTAAGCAATTTTTCAAAAGTATTACATCGGAAAAATAAAACAAATTAAAAAAAAGTCCTTAACAAAAGAAAAAGTGAACAATACAATCATTATAATCATTGAACAGTCTACAGATAGAGTAATTAACAGAAAGACAGCTAAGTAGATGAAATTTAAGTGAAAATTTCTTTATAAACACTTACAATTTCTTATTCTTCTTTATATTCCTCTCTCATAAAAATCAGTTTGAAACTAAATTAAATTTAAAGTCGGCAAAGATGCAGTCCACTTCAAATTGATCATGAAAATTCCGAGCTTTTTCAATTTTCCTGTATTGAACAAAATTCTCCATGCACCTAAACACAATTTTAAAATATTTGTTTTGATTTGAAATATTCGAGACAAAGAGACATAAAAGTAGCACAGAAATCAACACTTACCGTATTGCTTGGCCAAACAATTGTAAACACGGAATAAAATGAAATGATCCAATAAAACACTACTGCTTTGCATGGTAGTATCTAGCAACACTAATGAACACTTTCGAATTTTTACCTTTGAATATTTTAGTCTTTTTTTACTAAAATGAATTTTTATTTGTTTTTGCTAACCATAATTAAATGAGTTCGAATAAAACCAAACTGTATGTGAAAAATAAATAAGCAAAGAAGTGTGAGAATTTAATACGATTCAATAGACATTTCAATTAAAAAACTGTTTTTCAATGAACTAAATGAATAGAGAAAATTTAAATAAAAAAGACAAGTTTTTGGACAAACTGTTAGCTTTATTTTTTGGATAAAGACATTCAGGAATAAACTGGACTAATCAACATTTTACATATTTTTGATCAGTTACTTATATTTCGAGTGCTAATTCCCTCCCTCAGAATACTAGCTAGCAGCAACCTAAAATATTACTTTTTCTTTATAAATAATTTTGAAACGTCATTCTATGAGAAGGAAGCAATTTTTTGCAGGAAATTAAACATTGAAAGTTGGAAAATCTAGAAAATCTAAGAGTCAACAAACCTTTGAAATGGTCGACACATCCGAGCATCACAAAAATTCTGTTTGTTGAATCTAGGATCAATGACTATTCACCGAGATTACAGTTCATAACACTTCACCGAGAAACAATCTTAAATTTAAAAATATAAAAAAGAATTCATAAACAGAGCTCTTTTGGTTTTTTATGTGGTGGAAAATTTGGTCAAAAAATTTACCTTCTAAGCATTTGATGAAATTGTTCAAAAATTTTGACCTGAAATCGGATGGCATCTAAATGCATGGGTAGAAATAACACCAAACTGCATGCAGAAAGCAAATTAGCAAAATGTGTAAGAAACTAATATGATTGTTTAATAAAATATATACATAGTAAACAACAAAAAGAAATGCAGTAGCAAAAATATGGAAAACTTTACTGTTAATCAAATTCAAGTCAGCAATGGTAAATTAAATAAAGCCAGTAAAAAATATGCAGTAAACAAAAAAAAGCATTCAATGAGTTAGAAATATTGGGAAAGGCCACGCAAAAAATACAATCAAAACCACGCAGTTAATAAAATAAAGATGTATTCTAATGGAAGTAGCAGAAAAAATTTTTGCATTAATTAAAATCAGCACAAAAGTATGCAAGATCAAAATAACAAGAAAGAATCGAAATTCCAAGTTGCATAAAATATTATTTAAAGCAACAATAAGTGAAATAAATGAAAAAAACCGTGTGAATAGCAGAATTACAAAATAGGCATGCATCAGTAGTAAATATAAACTATGATAGTGAAATGAGCAAAGTCAGCGAAAAGCATGCGGTAAGTTTTAAGCAACAGAAATGCGTGCAAACACAATGTCAGCATAAAATGAATACAAAAAATAGCGNATGTGAACAACAAAGAAATTACCTAATACAAAAGCAAGTGAGATTAATAAAAAAAGCATGCACTTAAACACAAAAAAATGTGCGCCATAATAATAAATGGTGTGATTAACTTACAAAAAGCATGCAGTTAATATTCATGCAGAAACAATGTTAATAAAAAAAAAACGTCTGTTAGCAACAAATGGTACTATTAAAGTTACAAGAAGCATACAGTTAATCGAAAAATGCAAGACAGTGTTAATAGAAAAAAGAAAATATCAACAAACGGAAAAAACAAAAGAAAAGCATGCAGTTAATAGAATTAAGATAAAATTCACGCAGAAACAATGTTAATAAAAAAGAAAAAACCAGTGCGATAAATGAAAAAAGCATGTACTACAAAAAATATACTGTTAGCAATAAATCGTACTAGTAAAGTTACAAGAAGCGTGCAGTTAATAGAGTTAATCAAACATGCATGCAAAAACAATGTTAATGAAACACGAGTGAGACCAACAAAAAAAGCATGCACTTAAATACACAAAAAATGTACAGCATAATAATAATTGGTGTGATTAACTTACAAAAAGCATGCAGTTAATAGAAATAAGATAAAATTCATGCAAAAACAATGTTAATAAAATAAGAAAAATGAATGAAGAAAGCATGCACTTAATTAAATACAAAAAATGTACTGTTAACAACAAATGGTACTATTAAAGTTACAAAAAGCATGCAGTTAATAGAATTAAGATAAAATTCACGCAGAAACAATGTTAATAAAATAAAAAAAAAAAGGAGTGAGATGAATGAAAAAAAGCATGCACTACGAAAAATATAGTGTTAGCAATAAATGGTACTAGTGAAGTTACAAAAAGCATGCAGTTAATAGAGTTAACCAAACCTGCATGCAAAACCAATGTTAATAAAAAACAAGAGAAATCAACGAAACGATGCATGCACTTAAATACAAAAAAAATGGTATAATAATAAATGGCTGATTAACCTACGAAAAGCATGCAATTAGTAGAATTAAGAAAAAATTCATGCAGAAACAATATTAATAAAAGAAAACCAATCAGATGAATGAAAAATCATGCACTACAAAAAATGTACTGTTAGCAATAAATGGTACTAGTAAAGTTACAAAAAGCATGCAGTTAATAGAAATAAGATAAAACTCATGCAGAAACAATGTTAATAAGAAAAATGAATGAAGAAAGCATGCGCTTAATTAAATACAAAAAATGTGCCGTTAACAACAATTAGTACCAATAAAATTACAAAACGCATGCAGTTAATAAAATTAACCAAAAAATGTGTGTAAAAATAATGTTAATAAAAGAAGGTGGCAGTAAGTTAGAACAACGAAAAAAGCATGCAGTTAATATAATTAAGATAAAATTCATGCAGAAATGATGTTAATAAAAAAATAAAAAAAAACGAGTGAGATCAATGAAAAACTTAAATACAAAAATACAAAAAAAAAAAAAAAAAATGTTGCTATAATAACAAATCGTGTGAGTGAAATTACGAAAAGCATGCGGTTCATGAAACTAATGCACGCAAAGACAGTGCTAATAGAAAAAAACAAAATATTAGCAAATGGAAAAAAGCATGAAATTAATAGAATTAAGAAAAAATTCATGCAGAAGCAACGTTAATAAAAAAAGAAAAAAACCTGTCAGATGAATGGAAAAAGCATGCACTATAAAAAATATACTGTGAGCAATAAATGGTACTAGTAAAGTTACAAAAAGTATGCAGTTAATAGAGTTAACCGAAAATGCGAGACAGTGTTAATAGAAAAAAGCAAAATATTAGCAAATGGAAAGAGAAAAACAAAAGCATGCAATTAATAGAATTAAGATAAAATTCATGCAGAAACAATGTTAATAAAAAAAGAAAAAGAAAGGAATGAGATGAATGAAAAAAGCATGCAGTTATTTAAATAAAAAAATGTGAACGTTAACAATAAATGGTGTGATTAACTTACAAAAAGCATGCAGTTAATAGAATTAAGATAAAATTCATGCAGAAACAATGTTAATAAAATAAGAAAAATGAATGAAGAAAGCATGCACTCAATTAAATACAAAAAATATACAATTAACAAACAAATAGTACCAGTAAAATTATAAAAGGCATGCATCTAATATAATTAACCTAGAAACGCATTACAAAGACTCACAAAAAGCATGCCGTAGAAGAATTAACCGAAAAATGTGTGCATAAATAATGTTAAAAAAAGAAAGTGACAGTAGGTTGGAACAACGAAAAAAGCATGCAATTAATAGAATTAAGAAAAAATTCATGCAGAAACAATGTTAATAAAAAGAAAGGTGTGAGATAAGTGAAAAAAGCGTGCACTTAATTAAATACAAAAAATGTACTGTTACCAACAAATGGTAATATTAAAGTTACAAAAAGCATGCCGTTAAAAATGCGAGACAGTATTAATAGAAGAAAGGAAAATATCAACAGATGGAAAAAACAAAAGAAAAGCATGCAGTTAATACGGTCAATCAAACGTGCATGCAAAAACAATGTTAATAAAAAACGAGTGAGACGAACAAAAAAAATCATGCACTTAAATACAAAAAAATTAAGGCATAATAAAAAGTGGTGTGAGTAAAGTTACAAAAAGCATGCGGTTCATGGAACTAACTAAAAATGCATGCAAAGACCGTGTTAATAGAAAAAACAAAATATTAGCAAATGGAAAACAAAAGCATGCAATTAATAGAATTAAGAAAAAATTCATGCAGGAACAATGTTAATAAAAAACGAGTGAGACTAGCAAAAAAAAGCATGCACTTCAATACAAAAAATGTGGCCATAAATGGTGTGATTTAACTTACAAAAAGCATGCAGTTAATAGAATTAAGATAAAATTCATGCAGAAACAATGTTAATAAAAAGAGAAGAAGAACGAGTGAGATGAATGAAAAAAAGCATGCACTACAAAAATACAGTGTTAGCAATAAATGTTACTAGTGAAGTTACAAAAAGCATGCAGTTAGTACAATTAACCGAAAATGCGAGACAGTGTTAATAGAAAAAATGAAATATTAGCAAATGGAAAGAAAAAAACAAAAGAATGCAATTAATAGAATTAAGAAAAAATTCATGCAAGAAAAATGTTGACAAAAAAAGAAAGGAGTGAGATGAATGAAAAAAAGCATGCAGTTACTTAAATAAAAAAATGTGCACGTTAACAATAAGTGGTGTGATTAACTTACAAAAAGCATGCAGTTAATAGAATTAACATAAATTTCATGCAGAAACAATGTTAATAAAATAAGAAAAATGAATGAAGAAAGCATGCACTTAATTAAATACAAAAAATATACTGTTACCAACAAATGGTACTATTAAAGCTACAAAAAGCATGCAGTTAATAGTATTAACCGAAAATGCGAGACAGCATTAATAGAAAAAAGGAAAATATCAACAAATGGAAAAAACAAAAGAAAAGCATGCAATTAATACAGTTAATCAAACATGTATGCAAAGACAATGTTAATAAAAAACGAGTGAGACGAACAGAAAAAAGCATGCACTTAACACAAAGAAATGTAAGGCATAATAAAAAATGGTGTGAGTAAAGTTACAAAAAGCATGCGGTTCATGGAACTAACTAAAAATGCATGCAAAGACAGTATTAATAGAAAAAAACAAAATATCAGCAAATGGAAAAAAAGCATGCAATTAATAGAATTAAGAAAAAATTCATGCAGAAACAATGTTAATAAAAAAAGGAGTGAGATAAATGAAAAAAGCATGCAGTTAATTAAATAAAAAAATTTGCATGTTAAGAATAAACGGTGTGATTAAGTAACGAAAAGCATGCATTTAATAGAAAAAAAAAACCAAAAATGCCAAGAATGATAAAAATAAAGTCCCACTAAAAATAAAGTCAACTAACTAAATAAAACCACTAAAAATAAAGTCAACTAGCTAAATAAGTGAAATTAACAAGAATAGCACGCAGGTAATTGAATTAATTAGTATCAAAAAGCATGCAACAACTTCAGAGCAAGAAAAACATAGCAAATTATAAGTGGAACGTGTTAAAATTCGATTGCAAAACGTGCTTTAAGTTAAACCAATTGAAAATAAAAATTTTTAAAGACTTCGAAAAAAATGCAAAAATCTGATAAATCTAAAAAAAAATTTTTAAAAAGCAAAAATTTAAAAATAAAAATCAAACTGATTTTAAAAGCTTTTTAAATCTGCTAATTCAAAAAAAATATTCCTAAAATTGAAGAAAGATCGAAAATTTGGGAACTTATTCCAAATTTCAAGAAATTATTCACCCGAATTTCAGAAGCCAGATTTTTACTGCTTGCATGTTATATTGACGAAAGGAGGTATAATTCTATACCTCTTTTCGATCATCCCTACTTTGACAAAGATATTTACAAGAATGGTACCAACTCTTGATTCAGTTCAAAAAAAAAAATTGTTAAATTGATTCTCTATTGAAAACTCATCATGTTCAAATTCAAAAACTAATGTAAATACAGGAAAAAATTTGCAAAAATTGCTCAGGTCATTACAAATATATTCAAATGAGGAAATTTGAACCTATGTAACTGTTCAATAGCCAGAAAAAAAAATCATCCTAAAGCGTGACGTGACAAAAAAAATAATAATTAAGAAAAAAAATGTAGCATAATAAAAGTGAAAAACTTACTACAAGTTAGAAAATACAAAATTAAGTGTATTAAGAGTTGGTACCTTAACATAGATGGATATGAAAATTCATCATTGTTAGATAACATTAAAATAACAATTACAAATTTCACTAAGAAAAAATAACAAAGTTACATAAATAGTAAAAAATAAACAGTTAAGAAAAATTAAACAGTTAAGAAAAAAAAAGTTAAGAAAAATTCAAAAAACCAAAAAAGTTACTAGTAATAACTATAAAATCATTAAATAAAAGCTAACTGCCCATGGGTCAGTAAACAAAAAAAAAAACAACTGATTTCAAAGCAATTGTATCTAACGTGTGCTGTACCTGATCTTTAGCAGGTTATGCTCAATTTCCTTTCAAAAGCTTATTGATTCTACTCTGTCGCTATAAGAGATAAATGACACTTAAAAGTGTAAAACAATTACAAAGTCCTCAATATTTTTTATGCTTTGAAATCAGCTGTTTTTACATTTAAATAAAACAGCAAAATTATTTTTTTTATTTTTTCCATTTTTTTTGAATCTTTTTTTATTTTTTTATTTTTTTGTTTTTTTTTTGAATATTTTTTTATTTTTTTATTTTTTTGTTTTTTTTTGAATCTTTTTTTATTTTTTTGTTTTTTTTGTTTTTTTTCGAATTTTTTTATTTTTTTGTTT
>SSBO01000056.1:0-20148 GCA_005281725.1 Wuchereria bancrofti | reverse complement strand
CTTTTTATGCTTTTCATAGCGAATATCATTTACACATCTCAATATGACATCCTCACATTATGTTTTTGTCACTCTGCTCAAACAGTTTTCTTAAGTGTTTCTTTCAATTGATGAAAATTTCTGTTGAATTTCCTGAAAATTAATAATCATACAAACGTTGCTTGCAAATTACCACTGCTGATTTTTGGATAATTCACTGAGATTTCTTCAGCAATTCTTCTCATATTCTATTCTTTATATTTTCCATCGTCGACTAAAATTTTTATGTCAACCATCGAAAAGTGTCGATCAATTTGCTTACAAAAAAGGCGTTATATTAACTATTTAAACAATGTATCCTTTTAATCAGTTATTATTCAATATGAAAAGACCAATGCTTTTTGATTTTATTGGTGCGGAATTTTTTTCGATTTTTTGTTTTGTAATTTAGTCGTGATTGCTATTGAATATATATATTCCATTATGGTGCATTAGTGATAGACGTAGCGGTCTCCAACAATGATTTCAAATTTGCTGTGTGGCGGTTTTCTTTTTCATTGGAATTTGATTTCATCAAATGTTGATTTGTTTCTAATTTGTACGTAAGTTGAATTTTGACTCAAAACTTTCAAATATTTTCTTCCTTCAATATTGAAACATACATTTATGCTTTTAAAATTCATTCGCAATTAATTCTTGCCCTGGTTTTTGCTTTTATTTCCAATGTTTGTGTATTGCTATCCAAATTCAAATTTTTATTTTTATTTTTTGATTTCAAACGTTTCCGTCAGCAAATGAAATCAGTCTTACGGCGATTTGTTTTTCGTCCATACTGTTTTAAACTTTTCAGGTATCTATTGTAATAAATTGGCTGATGAAGGATTACATTAAAGCATGTTCTCATCGCATAGTCATAGGTCCCTTATAATTTTAATACTTTAAGCTAGTAATTTCTATTGTGGTTGTAATAAGTTTCATTTTCAAATACAAAATAATTAATCTTACGGTGAATGTCTTTTCAGATAAGAATCGGCAGTAATCCTGTAGTAACAATAAATATTTATTGCTTCCAGAAAATTTGGTTATTTGTATTTTTGTTTCTTTTTCATTTCATATTTTTGATATAGATCAACTTATCTATTTATTGAAGGGACATGAATAAACAAACACCCTGCAAATTTGTTGAAATAAAAATTAATGTTTAGCACTCTTGTAATTCTATCTGGCAAAAAAAAAACTCGCATATTTTATTAACGTGATATAAGCTTGAGATAATGGGGCATTGCTTGAAAGGATTCATAAATAAATTTGTTGAATGAAGTTTAAAATGCTGAAATTTCTATCGTATGAAAAAGAAAAAAGAAATTAGAAGGTTATTGCAATTTTTTTCTCCGATAGTTGAATTTGATCAATATAGGAGTTTCTATTTGACTTACTTAAGATAAAATGGAGCAAAATCATTTCAATTAGTAAATCTTTAGCTGAATGTAATACTATTAACATTGATATGACTAAAAATCCATTCGTCTTCATCATATGTCATGTTAAAGTAGGTTTGATCAAAAAAAACTATACATGCGCCATCTTATAAAAGTAGGTACAAAATTCTGATCAAAAAAAAAATGGAGAATAAAATTAATGAATATATGAAACATGGGAGAGGGAGGATAATTAATATTGTTTTTCCATCGATAAATATAATATTGCTTTCCCGATTGGAACGTGCATGATATAACAAGTCGTCATTGGTATTTAAAAAAAAAAAGGTAAAAATATCAAAACCGGAAGTTTTCGTCGGAAATGATAATCAATAAACAATTGTTGAAAAAAGAAGGTTAAAATGATAAGCAAAAAAATGCATCACATTTACACTTTATTTGCAAATCTTTTAAATATTTTTCATATCTTCCTAAGGTTAACAAATCGGGTGATAAGTAAGCAATGAAAACATACTTTGAATAATTTATATGTTTAAAAAATTCGTGCACTTTATGGGTGACTAAAATTTGTACACAGGTTCAGGCATGAAAATCCTTTTTGATGAGCCTTCTTGAACTTGAAATTTAACATTTTTTAGCTAAACAAAATCAAATTTTCGTTGTAGTTTGAACAGGATGCAGCCTTGAAATCATACTCGAGTACGCACTAGTACGAAACTTCCTGTTATATCGTTCAAATCATACATTTTGCCCCAAAATAGCAATAACGTCGCGTAATTAAAATTTAAAACAAATCTGATTGGATGGAAGAAATTCAAATTTTGATATTCTTGCAGAAGAACGAAGGAATAACAAAAGATAAATAATGTGAAAATATCAAAATTTATTTTAGCAATAAATTATGCTTTGAGAGAGAACGGCCAGGAAAGCTATTTATTTGTTAATTGCGTATACGATGGAATAATAAATTCAAATGGAACATATTTAGCGAATAAACTAGCAAAAATCATTTATACTAAGCCTTAAGTACGACATCGGATCCATCGGTTTGGATCAATCAATTTTGATATTTACTAACGGATTCGCCGTATAGTATAAATTGAACTAATAAAAAATATAAATCGAACTAATAGGGAATGAATAATAACTGGATAAACTTATGCTGTTGCAATAAGAAATTAGCAAAAATGCTAGGAATTGAATGGTTTTATCTTGTAAGCTTCAGCTAAATCAGAAGGATATTTTTAATAAGTTAACTAACGTTTATTAAGAATATACTACATTTGCATAGTTAAAAAGTTGAAATTTTTAAACTAAATGAAACATTTTTACGATTGGTATCAATCCGCGCAGTGATATTCTTCACAATATAATTAACTATTTCGGTCAAAATTGATTCCCCTCATTCTTGTAATTGCACGATTCCATTATTAACTTACCATTTTTCTCCCTCGTACGTCTATTGATCGACACATCCACTTACTCTCGCTCACCCACACACCGATTCCCTCTCACTCATTCACTCTGACTCTCATTTACACACTCTCACTCGCCCATTCACTCATTCTCATTCTCACTTTCACTCACCCACCCACTCTCTCTCTTGCACATTCATCCCCTCACTCACCTACCCACCCCCACTCACTCACTCTCACTCACTCAACTTAACCTACTTTACTTTTACTCGCTGGCAATCGTGTTTTTATTAATGTTTTAAACAAACTTTCGCTCCCTACTCTCCTCTTCCCTCACTCTTCTCGTTTTCTCATGAATAGCTACTTCCCCTCTGTCTTTGTTTGAGAGCTTAACTTTTTACATTTTCTCGATGTTTTTTTGTTGATGTCTAAGTACAGATTGAGTCAGAATAATTCTGTTCGGCACAAAGGTCATTTAAATTAGATTAATTCCTCTAACATACACTTAAATTACTTGATGTGAACTGAATTTTCTTACTCTCATCTATATTTAACTGTTTATGAAGTAAACAAGAATATTTGTACGGTTTAA
The DNA here is from genome assembly GCA_005281725.1 of Wuchereria bancrofti. Lineage (NCBI taxonomy): Eukaryota > Metazoa > Nematoda > Chromadorea > Rhabditida > Onchocercidae > Wuchereria > Wuchereria bancrofti. The sequence goes on along the minus strand of SSBO01000056.1, from coordinate 16,723 downwards.
TTATTGATGGTATTTCTATACTTCACTTTTACCTTCATTTCTATGTTTAATGTACGACATTAAGATCAAATTTTCTTTTTAATGTATGCAAATATATGCAAGTTTTTAATCATATGCATTCAAAATGTTTCAAATTTAACTCGAAAATTCTAAATATCACACCAATATTACGTCACGATGAATAGCCATTGTAATTAAGCATTGTGAGTGATAGAACGATATTGTGATACGATCGTTGTATCACTCACAATTGTTTACAACAATTATAACAGTTGTAATCCATATTAGGGGGCAATTACTTTATTCTTTTATCATTTTTTAATAGTATCATAATATTTAAATCTTGAGATATTTTATCTCAAATTTAAGTGCAAACATTACATTTTGAGACCATAAAAATATAATTTCTTTGTCCGTTCGTGTCACATTTTTCCAAGTGTAAGTTATTTTTAAATTTTGATTTTGCAGAATTTCCCCAACGTTACCTATCTATCTCATTCATTGTAGTTAAAAATTTTTTGATTGGTATTTAATTTATCTTGTCATTCTAGCTATCATAAACACTGTTGAAGCTATTTTTCTGCATTATTTATTATTTAAATTGCAGAAGAAGTGTTGTTTGTTGTATTTAAGTAGTTTTGGATGGATATATTATTAAGTAAGCTTCATTTTTGTAGATTTTTACATTTTACATACATTTTTAAAAAGAACTGAGAATGAATAAATAATGTTAGTATTTTACTGTTTTATGATATATCGGGAAATGAATGGTAGGAATAGATATGATACTGAAAATAAAGAAAATGGATTCGAGTTATCTAAAAGGGAAAGTTTTTAGCTTTTAAAAATGTCTTTTCTTACTTAAAAAAGTGTTTGGAGAACTAGAATCATTCAAATGATAAAGTTTGTAATTAAAAATAGAATTTAAATACAGTGGTGATGACCAAAGTCAAGTCATATCTGTTTAATAATCAGATTTGAGATTCTTTAGAATGACAGGTTTATGTGACCCTTCGGAATACAGTGTCATTGATGGTTCCAATGCAAGCTGTTAAAATAGATAACTTGGTGTGATCGGAATTAGTCGTTGGAGGAGGAGGAGGACATGTGCGTTAAGTTTTGATTAAAATGAGCTAATTTTTATTAAAATAACCTATTCTCCTCATTTGAATGAGCTATTTTTCATCAAAATGAGCTATTTTTACCAGAATGAGCTGCTTCTTTGTCAGAAGCCATGAAAACTATGAAAACTTCTGAAACCGAAATTTGCTGGAAAGAAAAAGAAGATAACATGAATTTTAATTTTCTGAATATTCAACTTTTCACTCGAAGATATTTGCAAACTTGAAGTAGCTTTTTTTTAAACAAAAAAAAAACGACACTTAAACACTTAAATGACACAAAGGATCCAAACCTCTCCCGTCGGGATTAATTCTGACCCTATTACACCATCTCTTCACCATCTCAGCAACTTTGGTTCAAGTTGCGTAGATCTTCTTAGGTCAGTTAGCTTTTGCTATGTTCTAGGCTGTCGGCGAGCGGTGATTTCAATATAATATTTGGTTGTCGACAGAATCGGTGCTGTTATCATATTTTTTTATTTTTGTTGTCCCAACAAACGGAAATTTCGAGAATTATATTGCAACAATTATTCATTGCAATGGTTTGAAAACAATCTGTATACAATCAGTGCTGTCGTCACATTGGAAAATCTGTCGCCCTCTGTCATCAAGCCAGTCACCGAGCTTCATCTCATGGATTGTCTCGTATCCAATCTTTTTGAATAGCTGCAAATTCAGTTATTAATTCCACGAAATCTGAGAAATCAAGAATGGCTTCCCAAAACTTGAAAGATTAAGAATCTAGAAATTCAAGTCAGAGAGGTAGGAGTCGGAACTCCATTTATGGGAAATAAGATCAGCAGTTAATTTTATCTTATATGTCAAAATTGAAAAATTACCAATTGTGATTTAAATGCGGATGCTTCTGCAACGCAACCTTGACAACCCATTTGCCTGGCTTCTTCCAACTTATAAGAAAGCATTTTTTCAGCAAGTCCACGTCTAGTGTAATCTTTGTGCACTGAAATTACAGACCAGAGCAGCAAACATTTTAATCGCGGATCAATGAGAATCCAAATCTGCAAATAAACATTGATTTGATTGCTACGTGACGTTTAAGAGTGAAAATGAAATATTGCACGTAGAGAAAGAAATACAAATCCAGAAACCTTGCTTTCCAGTTCCTCAAGAACATCCATTATAATCTGCGCCTTTGGACAATATCTAATTGCTTTCGTTGCTTTCCTCTTATCACTTGCTGCACTTTTCCCAGATGACCTTTCACTATGCTGGAAAATGAAAATGGAAAGGAAAATTTTCTTTTATGGATAATTTGATATTCCATAATTCCCGTGATATAGAGCTAATTTGAAAGGATAGGAATAAGCATATACTTCATTCCGTTGCTCGTCTTCCGGTCGATTCAGTATTGAAGCCAACCTAAGTGCAGCGATCTCTCCATCGGGTCTTCTTAACATATACGATAATGACGAGGCAATCCCACTATTTACCAAATCTGTTAAAAACAACGGATTAATCGGCCCTGACCCTTTTATTCAAATTTCACAGTTCGTAATTTGATAATTTTCATGAATAACGGTCGACAAGCAAACAAGGAACAGTATTCAGTGAGCTAACCATTAAACAGTTCATCTGAGTCTTCGGCATTCAGACTGACTGATCTGTTCAACGGTTCATTGTATAAGAAATCGGTTAGCAAAAATTTTTTAACACAATCAAAATCGGTTTCAGTGACTCGATGCACGGATAATCCATTAAAATCCGTATCCACCATGTCAAACTGGAAGCAACAACAAAAAATGAGAATTTTCAGTCAATGAAATTTGAAGTTGTTGAAACAAGCAGAAAAGGTATTCCAGTAATTAGGCAATATTATTAATGAAACTGTCAGGCATTCAATTGATATGCTAATATTCAGAAAGGGAATTGCACTAAATGCTACGAGCTTGCATAATTGCAACCAACAAGTGGCGATGTTCTGTACAAATTCTATCAATAAAGTGATAGATTAAAAATGAAGGAATAAGATGAAATAATGATTAGTGTGAATGTTGCTAGAAGATAGAATAAGCTGAAGCAATGAAAGGAAGCAAAGCTCATACATGTTAACCTCATAATATGATCTATTCTTTAAAACGGATCAGATCGATCCACAATTCATGTTTGCTTGAGAATAATTGTATAACTCTTGATCTGAGTAACTGTTTACGGTGTAGGAGAATTGGCAAATAAGATGCTTAGAGTGACAAATTTTCATCTTTTTTCTCAATTGGTTATCGAATTATAAAGTTGTAATATGTAAGTTGCAGTCACAGACTTCAAATTTTTTACTTTCTACCCAAATAAAGATTTTATTCTCATCAAAATTCCTGAACTTTTAACGTTTTATTAAGTCATAAGGAGATTGATAAAAGTGTTATCAACGTATACCTGTTGCATAGTACGTTTTTGCTTCTTGTAGAAAGTATATTTTTGAAAGAATATGTGAAAAGTTATATAGAAACTTTTAACGCTAATAACAAAAATATTCAATCCTAACTAAGCAGAAGTGTAAAAAGTGAAATATGCAACCAAAAAGAAAATACAGCAAATACAATCTGGTATCTCCGATTGAGATCTTCTGAAATTATTTATGCTTACGTTTTCTTTTGATGCTATTGATTAAAGTAATTGTAATCCACAATGAAAGGCACATTAGGCTCATAATTATTGCGCTAACAGCACAAGAAAAGATTGCCGGAACTACTGATTATGATTATATTCCATGATTATGATTATTTTACTATGATTATGATTATGTTCCGATCATGTATTTGTAAATGATTCCTCATTATGTTCTAATTATTATTAAATATCAATTAAAAGTAAACATTAACACCACTTTTCGACCAAATTATGAAAAAACATTAAAAGCAAAAGCGTACTATAAGTAAGCATACGTTGATAACACCACTGTTAATCTCCGTCTACTTAATAAAACGTTAAAAGTTCAGGAATTTTGATGAGAATAAAATCTCTATTTGAGTAGAAAGTAAAAATTGTGAAATCTGCTACCAAAAGTCTGCGATTGACTAAACCGGTAGTTTATTATTTCATGCTGTAGGATTAGATTTGTAGAAAAAAACATATTGTAGATAATGATTCTGCTCATCGTAACATTGAGTATTTAAATCAACTCTTCAATAGTACTTTTTAACCATTAAAAAATGGATGGATATTTGTGTGAAAAAACATTCATAATTGTCACAATTTGGGATAATTAAAGAATGAATACCCAAATAACCGCTAAAATTATTGATCAAAAATGGAAATTCAATGCTAATGACAGATTAATGAAAGGTCGACGACCGATAGATTTGCTCCCCAATTGATTTCCTTAAATTGTTATTTACAGATATATCTATACGTATTATTTGCAAAGCACAAATATTTCGTTAATGAAATTTGTTGCCTACTACCAACCATTCAAATAAATTGAAGAATGATGCATTGAAGACAGCAATCAATCAATCATTTCTACTCTGACATAACGTGACACTTTCTCATTTGGAATCCCCCAAGGTAATATTTTTTACTAGAATTTAAATTTAAAGTAATTGTCAAAAATACTTTTTTTTACCGAATTTTCCTTTTACCGCTGATGTTCATAACAATAGACAACTTTTCTATTTTATCTATTCAAAAAATCTCATTTTTCACCTTTCACTTATAAATGTTTTACACCTAAACGCCAAATAGAAAAAATGGAAGAAAAATTAACTACAACCCAAAAGTTGAAAGCAAAAATTGTGATGCACCATGGCCGATGATAATATAATTCCACTTTATTAAAAAGTTAAGTACAACATCATCGATGAATTCTAGATAAACCAGTTTCTCTAGCAATGTGACAACAAGCTTGCTCTTAAATTTCTGGAGAGTTAAAATTGAAACGACCTAAGTACAGTGCCTCATGACAGATGCTAAGATGCTCAAAATTAATTACTGATAAATGCGCAGAATATTAACGTGACAGTTTTGACGCAGAGGGATCTCAAGAATCCTCTATTTTCTCGTATCAAATTAATATCGAAAGAACAAAAATAATCAAATTTAGAATCAACCATAAATGCTTACTTCAAGATAAAAAAAAACTGAGTATCAAGTAGAGCAAATCAAAAATTCCAGTAGATTCTCTTTGGCAATTTCACCACTTACAAAATTAACCAAGAAATTAATCCTTACTACCAAATACAAAGGTGTAATAAATCATCTACCTTTTTAATAATTTGTTATTGTTGATTGAACGAGATAGTTCATTGCAAAGTAATGTGAATGCATAGTGTATGGAAGAAAGAATTTGATATAAAAGACAAATTTGTATGAAAGAAGAAATTTCACGTTAAAAATTTCAATATGAGACAACTAGTGCTAAGTGAAAATTGAATTGAAAAAAAAAAAACATAAACTGAATTGAAATTGAACCCATGAACTCATATTGATGATCCAATTACTTAATGCGCCATATTAAAAAATAAAAGAAAAACATAATGATTGGAACTATCTAATCGATGAACTTCACAGCTCCTTCCATTTTATTCTTAAAAGTTGAAAAAAAAAATAATAAAGAAAATTATGTTCTCTTCATTGTTTTCTCACTATGCTTCTCATTTTTTCTCCTGCAAATAGATCACATTGCTTTCATTACATGAAAATTTTATTGGCAAAGTAATGCTTCTCTAATTTCTTCAAATCTATTTAATCACTGTAGCTCAACGTTGTCTTTTAAACAATAACCTTGTTCAATAACCTTGTCGATCAACTCCTATTTATTGGATCAATGAGAAGAATAATGCCTCCACTGATCACTGAATTTTTGCCTTCTATTGATTAAGCTATTTCTTGTCATCATTATAGTTGAATAATTGACCTCTGCTTCACAATCCGAATTCAATGGAAGGTGACAGTGATGATGATAACGATGAAAATTGATTTACCGCATTTACCGCAACAAGCACAACTGATGTAAAAAACGGGCAATTTACCACTTTTCTCATTATCTTTCCATCTTTCCCATACTTCTATCTTACATTTAGTGCAGATTATAACTAAAAGAAATCAAAAAACAAAACAATTATTGAATGTTTCAAAATTTTGGCTTAATGTTGCACAATTATACGATTGAACTTTGGAAAAATTAGGTTAAAAATTAGGTTTTGTGGTCAGATGGACCAAAAAAAAAAAATTTTTTTTGACAGAAATGAAAGAAAATACAGAAACGGCTGGAAAGTGTGCGGAATTGTTTAAGAAGTAATGACAGTTTAGATTTAGATCTTATCAAGATAAATGAATGAAAAAATTATAGTGAGTGCAAAAATTGATTGACAAAGTAGTGAATGAATGCAATTAAATTTAAATAAAATAAATGAGTAGAACGTTGCAAATAAACAGAACAACAGCAAAATAATACTTTGAAAAATTGAATAAAAAAGATAAAAAGAAGAGTGAACTGTTCTAACGCCGTTAAAATCATAGTTTATGCACCAATTCTCAATCAATAAGATAAAGCTATGAAGATTTCAATTCTTCATAATGCTGTGAGAAAATGATTGAACAAATGAATAGCATCACTATATTCATTGCTAAGACGCATTTAACTATCACATTAAAATCAGACGAAAGATGCTGAAATGGAAGAAGTGGTCAAATCTATATGTCCTGGAAGATTTAGACGGAAAGGAATCTTCTAATGCTTGTATGAAAATGGAAGAGCAGACAAGACATTAAATAAACTTAACAAAAGCAAACTCTTAACTTTTGTTCGTTAAATAAACGGAAAAGAAAGCAGCATCTGTTGTGCTAGCAACCATCACAACAATAACACATCACATGTCATCAACATGCCACTTCATCACTCTTATATAGATGTAGTCATCATTTTTCATTTGTAATGCAACTATTAGTAAGTTTATGAAAATTAGTTACAAATTAGAAAATATAGATCGAATAATTTTGAGATATAGAGAGAGGGAGAAGGAGAGGGAGAGAGAGAAAAATTGACATTGTACTTCGCTTTTTTGAGAGAAAAAAAAACCAAAACATAAAAATTGTAGCGAATCTTTTCCATTAATATAGGCTAACACAGCTTATACCCTAACGAGAAAATGATGATTTTAACGTAATAGAATGTACTTTAAAAAAAAAGAAAGATAAATAAAGTGAATAGGACTAATGGATTATGCATTTATGGAAAATGATGATTTTATCTATATGTTTGATAATATTGCTCTATGTTTCATAAAATTAAACGATATGATATTATCGTTTAATTTTATTTTAATTTAATCATTTATCTTAGAAATCTCTTTTCTATTTCATTGTAATAAGCAAGAAATAATATATCAATAATATCACTGCACACTCTGAAATATTTGCTCTGAAATTGAAGCGCTTATAAGCTAAATTATTCAAGAAATCATCAATACGAATTTTATTTCCAACATTTAAAGTTATGGTTATACTGAGGCGCCTTTCAAGTGATCGTCTCCTCACGTTCAGTAGGAAACAAACGACAGAATAACGCAGCACATCAATTCTTTCATTGATTACAGAAACTTTTTTCAATATAAATGTCAGTTTGTGATAAATAAGCTTCAGATTGATAGCAATTATGTATGAGAAATGAAATATTCAGCAGCATTGTGGCAAAAAAAAAACTCTCTCATTTCCTGATAAAGCTCCGATGCTAAAGTTTTATTGTGAGTAATGATAAGAGCAGGTCTGTTCGTCCTTGCAATAATATTTGCCATAGTGAACTAATAACTTTAAGTAAAATTATTTCGTTGTCATTTAGTCCTGCAATTGCTATTGTTAGCTGTTGATCACCAGCAGTTCATAATTCCTTAATTTCATAATTCCTGTATTTTTATAGTATATTTATTATTGTTGGTAGAGCAAATAAAGTATGGAAGTGAGCAATAACGGATATTAAAAGAAAACAAAAATGTTTCTTTTTCAAAACTTTTTTCAAATCCTTTTGTTGATTAATACAATAGGCATTGTTAAGATTACAGGATACGCTACTACTTTAAATACAAGTTTATGTCGGCGCTTTAGCTCTGGCCTACTACCTATTGTAAAATTTTTTTTTTTAACAAAGAAGAAAAAGGTTCTAGAATTAAAAATAACGTAGAGCCATTTTCAAAGTTAGGAAATGATTATAACGATGCTATCAGTATGGTGATATCTGTTATTGCTGAAAGCGATGAATTTTTTTTTTTGAAATAAAAAATGAATTAGCAAAACTAGAGAGATTAGTGAAGGATAAAGGAAATAAAGTCCTTATTTACTAGTGAAGTGGATAATAATGACTGCTTCATAGAAATGTACTCAGAAGCCAGTGGAGCAGAGAGTGGTTGGGCTGAAATGTTGCAATTCTAATTTGCAAATATTGCTTTTTTCTAATAAAAAAAAGAAAAATGATTCCAGATGCGTAACATTTTATGCAAGTCGCAGATGTGTTGTTCCTTTTTTTCTTTTAAAATGTCTCACAAGGGAAGGCTTAACTTTTTCATATTTTTCCTATTTTATTTTTGTTAATGAAAAATTATGTGGGACGGAATTCTTTTATAGAAAAAGGAAATCTTATTTTGTTCTTAGTCATACGTTAGTCCTGAACTGATGCAGTTAGCAGAAATAACCAAAAATGCATGCGAAGATAGTGTTAATAGAAAAAAGAAGATAGGAAAATAATAGCAAATTAAAAAAAAAACAAAAAAAAAACAAACGCATGCAGTTGATAAAATAAAAAAGATCTATTTAATAACGTCAAAGATAATTACAAGAATGGGTACCAACTTGTGATTTATCTCAAAAAGGATTAAAATTAATCATTATTAAATTGGTTCTCAGTTGACTACTTATCACATTTAAATCAGAATCTTATAACGGATGTCTTTCCAAAATTTTCGATTAAAGTCTTTCTAATGCTGTCTTAGTTCTGAGAAGCAATATTGTTGCCTCTAACAGCTAAAGGACTTCTCCTTTTAGAGAGAACATTAAATAACTCAGTTTGTGAAGTGATAGACTGTGGCATCGGAACTGTTCCAGAAATGCCTCCATCTTTTTGAATCACCGCTAAATGTCAGTAAGTGTAACTGTGGTATACTTACTGTTATTTGTGGGACGTTTTAGATATTTCCTGTGAAAGAGTTAGGCCTTGAATTGTATATCCTGGATCTAGGCGACGAATTGCTGACTGATAGTTGTTTTTATATAACTTTAAAGCTTTTTTTAACTTTTTTTTATTGCTTGATAATCTTAAAATACCTTTTTATTAATTGGCAGTTTCCCTGTAAATTCGTTCTTCCTTTCTTACATTTATAGTATTTTGAATATAGTCGAGCTAGTTATTGTTTGTAGATTTTAACATCATCAAAATACTGCTATATTTGTAGCACTATACTTGGCAATAAATGCATGGATGATGTAAAAACAAATTTAGTATTTCTTTCTTACTGCTCTGCTTCCTTGCGAAACAAAGTAGTTTTCCTTTCTTGATAGTTCAGATCGTTGACTTCTTTGCCTTCGATATTGGTAGATTCTCGAATTTGTACTGGTTCCGTTCTGTGTACGTGTACTGTGGGAGTCTTTGTGAAATACTTTATTATTCAAACCTCAAACTTGAGTAATTAAACCACAGATTAACATTAAAAATTATACAGCATTACAATAACGAATTGATACATAACATACAAATATAATTTAAAGATATAAGCAAGCTAGACACCTCCCAACCGAGCCATACCAAAACAAGAAACTATAATGAATGACTTTGTAAGGAAGAAAATTGGGAGGGATTTTATGGATGTTAAGGTTACAAAGCGGATTAAAATCACTTAAAACAATAATCTTTGTTCACTACGTTATAGCTCCGCCATTGTGGCGGCACTCCCGACTCGAGAAAAGCAGCAAACAAAATGACTGGACTTGTTATCAGTCTGTTCTTAGCTCTTTGATATCGTTTTCCTCCCCCCGAATAGAGGACGGATGGATAGCTTTTCTTCATCTTCGTCATCTTCTAGTTCGATATTCGGGTCCACGTAAAATATATTCATTTAAGCTTGACTGTTTTTGTAGCTTCGCACTTGCATCAAAGACAACACGTAATTTGGTTGAAATATTGTTCTCATTCCAAATCGGTTGGTGCAGGAAGAAATACTCGTTGTTGTGTTGGCACATTGTGGGTTCTATTATTCCATTCGCGATATGGTTTTGAATGGTCTGATGGTACCGCGAAATTAATTCGGGTTTTGATTGTAATTTGTTCCGGGAGTAAAGTCTTGCGGACGAGAGTGCAAAATTGTCTGATAGTGGGCGCAAATTATCCTGCTTTGGTCTCCAGGGAAAGCTTACCACTATTCTTCCTTCTTCATTAGTGTGGACATTTCGGTCAAAATGTTCCTGAGCTATGATATCTTCTTCTTTGACTTCGTCTTCCTTGATTCCCATCAGTTCAAGGTTCCAAAATGTTTCGACGGGGTCCACTGTTACCGTGCAGACGTTGCTGTCGATTGATTGTGGCGGTTCTGCTCGCGTTACTATTTGACCTAGTGTTGTCGCAATTATAATAAAATTGCCTTGGCGAAGAGTTGTTTGGGGTAGGAGAATTCTTGAAATGACATCTGCCCCCAAAAGTAATTCAGGTTCCTGTAACGCTGTTTGGATATCATGTCGTTGTCTTACATTCATTTTTATTTTGGCGTATTGTAGCGGGCGGTGTAAGATCCTAGGAACTGTGTTGACGGTTACTACTTCTTTGGTTTGGCGATCCTGGCTTTCAAGGACGACCTGAAGTCGTCTGGTTTCCATTGTGATTGGTTTTGTTGCTGCGAAAGGTCCAACTGACAGTGTCTCGTGCTGACTGTCAGTCATTTTTAATGTCTGTGCGAGATTTTTTGTGATATAAGATCTTTCGCTGCCTGTATCCAGGAGTACCATTACTTTTTTACTATTATGGTGATTTCGTGGGTTACTGGCAAATCCTTCTATACACCACAATGGCGTAAGGTTATTGGGAGATGTTCTGATATTTGCGAATGTTGCATTAGTTTCTGTCGTTGCAAGGTGGATTGTTGTTTGATTTACTGGTGTGTTCTTCGTAACTTTATTGTCCGTGTTGTTTGCAGGTGAGCATAATGCCGGATGGTGTCTTCGCCCGCATTTGAAGCACTGTGAAGCTTTGCAATCTTTTGATCTATGTCCTTCTTTCAAGCACAAAAAACATAATTTTAGTTCTACCACTCGTTTCGAGCGTTCATCAGGTGTAGAAAATTTTCGGCATTCATGAGTACGATGTGGTTTTGTGCAGAACGAACACCTTCTGTTCGTTCTAGGTGGGTGCGTTAAGGTTGCTTCATTTTTTCTTGCCGGGAGATTATGTTTCGTGTTGATCGTTGGTAGTGCTGATGTCAGTTTTGACATCTCCATTGTGTCCCAATGCGGACTGTATGATTCTTTTGAGGCATAGCCTAATATACTTGCCACATTTTCTTCAGCAATAACAAAGGTTGCTAGGCGATCTCTTAAGGTGGGTACTGTCCATTCAGATTTCTCGTATTCTATTTTCTCCAATATGGACTTTGGAAGCTTTTGTTTTATGAGATAGATTATAAGAGTTGAATTAACATCTTCCCCTTGGAATCCGAGTAATTCTATTATTCGATCAATAGCTTCTATAGTGGTTCGTAGATTACCTTCTTTCGCTCTAGGCAATCTTTCTAGTTCTCTGTATAGAGCTTGTTTGATTGCTGCCGGCCGTTCATATCGCTTTTTTAGTGCTGCGAGAACTACTTCATAATTCTGGGTCCGTAGCACGTAGGGTTCTATGAGTGAGGCTGCTGCTCCCACAAGACAGCCCCGAAGGTACGTTTGTTTAGCGGAGGGATTGGTTGATCATACGGCGGTTCGGAACCAATCCCAGAATACTGGTCATGCAGTAAGAGTGCCATCAAAAGTCTTCATTTCCATTTTTGGAAGTTGGATTTGACCGACAAGTGGTGCAGTTGGAACTGGAGTTGGAGATTCTATGCTGTCTATTTCCATATCAATGGTTTGTATAGCTTGTTCCAGTCGTTGTACGTTTGAAATTAGCGTAAACAATCCATGTCGTCCGATTTCTAGTGTGTGTAGAAAACCTTCTTTTTGGGCCTCTTCATACAGTTGTTCCTTCTTCTTTAGTTGTTCTTTTTCCATAGTGTCCATAATATCTCCCCATCTTTGTTCTTTTTGTTGGAAGCACTGTACGCTGTCTTTAATTCTGCGCTTTAGGTCCTGTACTTTTTTGAGTTAGGTATCATAAAGTTGTCGTGTTTCCAGTGCGGTACTGTTCTCTGGTGGTTCCATTCAGGGAGGGATGACCACAATTAATTCCTGCAGCTTTTCTGCTGTTCCTTGAGCTGTTTTTCTAATGCCAGCACTCATTGTAATAGGTACGTAACACTCAAAAGCAATCACAGTATAAGTCACAAATGAGAAAAGAAACAAAATTACAATATCAAAAAAAACTGGTGCAATTATATAAAAGTGCAAAATATTAAGGTACTAGTACAATTAAGTTCACAAATTTAACAAAAGTTCATGTCGGCAAATAGGCCGAAAGTATTAATATAGTAACTAAAGAAAGGGATTGTATATAGTGTATAAAGGATCTTATTGTTAATAAAGAAACAAGGGAGGGCGCTAACAAAGGAGTCAACCTAACAGGCAACACAAAAATGGGAAAGGAGCAACCAGATAATAAAAGAGCAAATTAACGATGTGGATTTGATCTCAACAAAGAAGCGCTCTCAGCGGTATAAGCAGAGCAATTTCTTATTATGGATATTACATCGGGTCGACGGGTTGGGGAACGGTGGTGTTAGAGCGTGCTTAGGTCGCGTTAGAAGAAAACGGTTACGAGGACGAATAATAGGGATTCGCTCTTAGGACACCAATAGGACGACGCGTTCATAGGACATTTTAACTGATAGACGGATAATCTTTCGTTAATAACGGCAACAAACGAGAAATGGTTTAATTACCCAAGTGTTGCTAAAGGCGAACAAAGATGATAAAATTACAGTGATATGTACAAGGTTGTAAAATTAAGAATGTGTAGCTAAAGGCTAACAATTTATGTTAACACTTTCTTTGTTTTAAATTAAATCTCCTTATACATTTACATTACTGTATTAACTGACTTTTAATCTTCTTGTTCTCCAAATCATCCAGTAATCCCTCCCTACTTCCTTACTAAATCATTATTATAGTTTTTCTTTCTTATATGGTTTGGTTGGGTCAAGGGTTCTAAAACGCTTTAGCTTTATCCGCTTATGTTATACTGTTAATTTATACTAAAGAGTTGTATCCTCAAGTGATTTATATTAATTTTTGTGTTTTAAAATTTGTGGTTTAATTACCCAAGTTTGAGGTAATTAGCAATAAAGCATCAAATTCAAAATTTCGCGACAGAATAAGTTGGTGCCACGAGCCGGGATGGCGTTTGCGACAGTTTTGAGCGCAAACCCGGCGAAAAAAGAAATACTAGAAGCCTTCGAAGAGATAAAGGGATTGGAGACGCAACCCATCGATGACCAATTAAATTACGAAGAAATGCATAAGCAATGCAAGGAGAAAAGAAGCGATATCAATGAAATGATAGACAGGATTGAATGAAATGATAGACAGGATATATGTACGTAGGCTGGAGGACGTGGACAAAGAATTGAAAGAGTTCATCCTTCGAAATACTTCTCCCAACAACAAGAAGAAGACTGGAAGAAATATGCAGAAATGGTAGAAGACGAGGACGGAATTGTGAATTTGATGAGTCGAGGGACGAAAGCAATAACCACTTTAAACAAATACAGAGATGAAATAACCGATCTAATCCAACACTCGGAAAATATACACAAATACAGATCAGATCGGGACAGCAGTACCAAACTGTCGAGACAAGGAAGCGCGGCAAACCTCCAAGCAAACAGTATCGCGGCGGTGAAATTGCCTCAGCTGCAATTGTCAACATTCAACGGAGATCCACGTGAATGGAGAACCTTCTGGAGTGGATTCGAGTCAGCAGTTCACAACCAGAATCTCCCAGACATCCAAAAATTCAATTATTTCCTTTCGTGTTTAAAACGGGATGCATTAGAAGCAATAAAGGGATACGAGGTATCACCAGAAAATTACAATCTCATCCGAGAGATACTAATGGAGAAATACGGTGACACGTATATGATCATGAGTCTGCTATACAATGACCTCTTCTCCATCAAGAAGAACGATCGAGGCTGGAGAACTAACATCAAAACGATTGAAAGAATACTCTGACAATTGCAGGAATTAGGAGATACTGAGCAAACAAGTTGGTAGATGTTCATCGAAAGAAATCTGAAGAAACAAATACTAATAGAAGTACATAAACAAAGACTAAAGGATAAATCCTGGTCAGTAAGCAAACTCCGACAATACTTAAAGCAAGTGTTGGAGGTCGAAGATGCGATACAAAATCAAGCGAACTCAAGCGAACACGAGTTAAATCAAAATCGAAATACAAAGACGCGAGACTACCAGACCGCGAAGCGATTCAAAAATGAAACCTCGGTTCTCGCGGTAACCAGTAGCAACTGTGGCAATATGAGGGCTACTTCAATCGATAAATCAAAACCAGAAACGAACTCTAGGAGAAACTGCGTGTTTTGCAACAAAGAGCACTGGGATGACCAGTGTAAAGAGTATCCTACATCGAAGCAACGATATGAGCGTTTAAAAGAGATAAACGCTTGCCTAAAATGCATGAAGCCGGATCACACGACAAAAAACTGTGACACGAAGATCAAGCAGTGTTACCATTGCAAGGGACTGCATAAATCGGCCCTATGCAACGAACGCAAGAGTAATGGCCAAATAAGCTGTTCCAGTAAAAAGGCAGAGGAACCTGTGTATGCAGTTAATGGCGTAACTTGCCAAAAAGAGTCACGAAACAGGAAAGTCTTTCTTATGTGCCAAGAAATTGAAGTAGTCAATCCGGAAGTACCAAAGTTGAAAGCAAGGGCACTAGTACTATTTGATACAGAGTCGCAGGTAACTTTCATCTCAAAGGATCTAGCCAGTCGACAAATCTCCAAGAGGTTACGAAAGAAGAGGTTATTATCGCATCATTTGGAGGAAGAACGAACAAAGAACACCAGATGACAAAAGCAAACTTTGGTATAAGAACGCTGGAAATGGGAATCATTACATGCGAAGCCTATGTCAAAGAGCAACTAACCGGAAAATTAGAAGTAGTGAATTTACAAGAACAGGATACCTCAATTTCGATGGAAAGGGATTGATTAGAGTGTTGCATTAGCTATTGCAAGAAACCCGATATACTACTCGGCAACGATTACCTAGGAAATCTTATCGACTGGAACCAAACGAAAGATTAGAATCTGGATTCATACTGTATGAAACAAAGATGGGACAGATGTTGAGTGGTAGCGGTTATGTTAATGAAGCTAATCGCACAGATGAAGTAGCAGTCCAGACGGTTATAGCCCGCACGAACAACAAATCAGACAATCAGGATATTGACCGGTTCTGGAGACTCGAACTCATAGGAGTGCTTGACAAGCCACGTGAAGACGATGATGAACAAGCCTTAAAAGGATAGCCATGGAAAGAATCGAAGAATACGTTGGTGAGTCACTACGGCTTATGTTACGAACGCTTGAAAGCATTGGTAAACAGGCTCAAAAATAACAAAGCATTATTCTGCCAATACGATGAAACCATTCAAGACCAGGTGAGGCAAAACATAATTGAACAAGTGTCTCCAGAAATGGATGAGGAAGAGATTATTCACTATCTTCCACATCACAAAGTTATAGCTCCGCACAAACCCAAACTGAGAATCGTCCACGATGCCTCAACGCATCTCAAAGGAATAAGAAGCCTGAACGATGTCATGTATAAAGGATCCATAATACTTCCCGACTTAGTCGGAATACTTTTCCCATTTCGTACGATGAAGATAGCTGTAGTTGCGGATGTGGAAAAGCCTTTTCTACAACTAGAACTACACCCAAACGAAAGAAACTGTACAAGATTCCTATGGATAAAGGACGCGAAAAAACCTCTCAGCGAAGAAAACATTACAAGCTATCGGTTTAAGAGAGTACTATTTGGAATTGTGGCTTCACCCTTCTTCTTATCAGCCACGCTGAACCATCACCTAGAGACTATTGGCAATAGAACGGCATTAGAAATCAGGAAAAACTTATACGTTCATAACGTTTTAATAGCAGCCGAAAGAACAAAGGAGGCGCTAAATAAATACCGCAAAACAAAAGCCATATTCAAAGATGCAGCGATGAACATTCGAGAGTTCACCTCCAACGATAAGAATTTCAATGAATATATGAAAGAAAGAAGAATGACAAAATTTCCTAAAGAAGACAAAATTTCCGATGGGCCCATAAAGCTTCTCGGCATCACTTGGATACCCGAAAAAGACGTAATCAAGGTCGTGCAGAAGCCATGCAAGAATGTGAAATAACGAAAAGAAACATTCTTCGCTTTATAGCTTCACAATACGATCCGCTAGGGCTCTTGACACCCACGATGGTATTATTCAAGTT
>SSBO01000021.1:18127-50958 GCA_005281725.1 Wuchereria bancrofti | reverse complement strand
AATGAATGAATGAATGAATGAATGAATGAATGAATGAATGAATGAATGAATGAATGAATGAATGAATGAATGAATGATAATTGTTAGCTTTTTTTTAAACAAATAAATCAACAATAAAATGCTATTAAAATTACAGTATAATTTTATATGGAAAAATGAATAAAATCACTTAATTAAATAGCAAAAATTTCGCCTTTTCTCCTCTTTTTTTTTAAATTATTTTCTTTAATGATTTCTTCAATTTATAACTTTTTAATTTTCTCATTCTTCCTTTTTTGTAAAACATTTAATTATTCCCTAATATTTTAATTGTCATTAAAATACTTCTTACATTTTTCACTTTTTCCTATTCTATTTTTTTAACATTAATGAAAAATTAGAAATATATTTAATCAAATTTTACTAAGAGTTCACGATTTTATTTAAAAAATAATCTTATTTTGTACTATTTTTCATTAAAAAACGTTTTATGTATTTTGATAAGTTTTATTGACGCGGTGATGAATTTAAAGGAAACGAAAAATCGACAAATTAATTTTTTCCTTTCGCCGTTTTTTTCCGCGAAAATGAGCTTCTAAGGAAACTTTATTTTTCTAATAATGGCTCTCGTGCCAAATGCCAAATGCGCTTTACTTTCTTTCATCAAAACTTTTCTATACTTTTCAAATTTATATATTATTTGATTTTTATATAGCAAATATGAAATATTTCCATTACGATTAAAGTTAAATTTGTAGAATTAGCGAAATTAAATTTCAATTTTGTTTTTTTTTTTTTTGTAAATATGCAAAATTTTTAATGGCTATTGATTTGAAAAAATTATCAATCAATGATTGGATGAATGTTAGTTGTTAATTGGGCATTGTTACATTTTCCAAAAAGAAGTTTTATGCAGTATTGGCCATTTTAAAAAAAAGGTTTCCAATTTAATTTACAAATATCTGTTCAAGTAAAAATTGGCTCATAGTATCATAAAATTAATATAGCGCTATAATATGTAATTAGCAGATAATGTGCGTGATAATTTGCATAAATAAAAACATCGAAATGCTGTTAATATCAAAATAACCTGATAAGCTCATTTGTATATGATAATTTCTAGTCATACTGATATCAAAATAATATGATGAGATCACTTGTATATGACAAAAATTTGTAATAAATCGATCATCAATAATTAATATGCGCAATGATATGATAGCATGAACAAATGCAAATTTATTTATAGAAAAATAAAACAAGAAAAGAATTTAAATATAACAAAAGTTTTAAATAAAGAATTTCATTTTTTTTTGCTATTTGCAAGTTAAAACCAAAAAATATACATAATATTATAAGCAATATTTTTTCTATGCATTATTAAGCGATTTTAATTCAATAATGCTTATTAGAATTTAATTTATTCGCTAATAAATTCTACATTTTAACTAATTTANAAAGAATTTCATTTTTTTTTGCTATTTGCAAGTTAAAACCAAAAAATATACATAATATTATAAGCAATATTTTTTCTATGCATTATTAAGCGATTTTAATTCAATAATGCTTATTAGAATTTAATTTATTCGCTAATAAATTCTACATTTTAACTAATTTATTTTGTATTTCTGAAATAATTATACTTAACGTATAATGATATCATATAAAAGTAAAATATGCCGAAAAATCCTCAAAAAAGAAGAGAGAAGAAATAAAAAAAGAGGGAGGAAGAGAGAGAGAGAAATTCTTGCGGGAATATCAAACAGTAAATTCGGATTAAAAGAGAAAAAAGTTTTATTTTTTATTTATTTTTTATTTTTATTTTTTTTTTTGGGTGAAATAATAGAATGTGTATCATATACGTATACAAACAGACAGGCACATACACACACACATACACGTACAATTACTTTTACGCAATAGCATTATTTTAAAATATCAAAATGGAAAAATTGAAGCGAGAGAGGAAAGAAGAAGAGAAAGAAGCTTGTTCGGGTTTTGGCTACACACAAATAGGTATCATCGTTAGGATAAGAATTGATAACAAATCTGATTATTACTAAGCAATTTACTTTGATTTAAATTATAGCAAATTAGTATGAGTAGTAGTATGAGTATTAATATTCATTATTGCAATGGATTTTTTTAAACGTATAGTCCTGTAATTTAAAATTTTAATATTTTCGAAATCTAAAATGATTACCAAATAAAGCACTACCGAGCGGTACAATGAGCCACTGATGGTTGAAAAAGAGGACAAAAACTTATAACATTTATGTTAAGTTCAAAATGTTACTACAGTTGAAATTCAACAAATAATTAAAAGACAAAAATACATCTACAATAATATTTCAAATCTTTTGATTAATTTTTTCCAGAATGAAATTTCAAAGAAATAATGAATAAAAAAACTGGATAAATTAAATCCAGATTAGTAATTCCATAAATATTGTCGTACATGAAATGAATTTAAATACAGTTTTGTATAATGTTGTAAAAATTTAGCACAGTTGAGAAGTCATTTTTTAATTTTTCGGAACAAAAAATAAACATACAGAGAAATGAAATATTTCAAAACATTCCATTGATTGTTTTTTATCCGCTAAATTAAATCCATTCAGTTAATTAAATCTTAAAAATTTTAATTTTTAATCTATCGGACGAACAAACAGATACATATATACACATACATAGACATACACACAGACACACACATTGAATCTTTGAAAGAAAACTTTCCGGCTATGATTCATTAATGTTTATTTTCATGTTCAAACATTGGACATAACTTGCATACCAAATCTCGCATAGAATATTCACCCAAAAGATTTTTTTTCTTTTTCTTTTTTTGTAGAAAGTTAATAATTTATCTGCAAAACATCAAATCAACAATGGAAGAGAAAATAAGAAATTCTTGCGTAATGCTAAAGATGAAATTGTCAAATTACTTAAAGAAATTTTTTAAATTTGATTTACATCCATTAACATTATATCATACGTGGAATAGAATTAAAAAATGAATTAAAAAAATGTCTTTACGTTACAGATGTACTATTGTTAATGCATCGCGCCTTTAGGTTACACGTGAAGTAGAGTTAAAGATCGACGATAATATATATCGCACGTGAAATAGAGTTAAAGATTAACGTTAATTCGTTGAACGTACTGAAACAGAGCTAAAGATTAACGCCTATCATCAAACATTAGCAAATAAATTTAAAAGAAAAAGAAAACAAAAGTAATGATTCGTAACTCATTTGCTTTCCCGATGAAAAGTAAACAAATTGATTTGTTGCTTCGATTGTTAAAGATGCTAAACAATTATCAGAACGAATTTTATATAAATATATTTGTATACATATAACTTTCTTTCATAATGTATAGTTAAGCATTAATAAAGCTATGCTATTTAATATAGCTAACATGAAATACGTCACGTTAGTTATATTAATAACGTGAAATACATCATTCAAAAGTATTGTAAGTCCAAAAATACTTATGTTTAATTCTAAGATGAATAATAAATTAAACTATTTATTATTCATTCTTAATTAATTTTTTTATGAAAAATATTAAATTGATTCCGTTTATTTATATGGTAATTAACATTTCATTGACAAATTAAGTAAAATTTGGGAATTATTTCTCATGAAGAAAGAAAAAACCAGAAAACAATTAGTGAAATGACATATACTCTACATTTCAATGCTAATAAGCCTTGTTCACCCTTATCTTACATATTTCAATCAGTTCATAAGACATATATATTTATCATTTAATCTCACTGAAAATAAACGATTACACGTCCGGCAATCGAAAGCAATAATAATTAATAACCGTAAATAATATGTAAGCCAAGTACAAAAATCCATCCTAAATGGAACATCCAAGAATTCCAGTATTCCATGAAGTTATGTTGGAACAATAATTAATGATAGTAATAATAATTAACAATAATAGTAACAATAATAAGTGATAATAATAATAATAATGATAAATAATAATAATACAGTGGTTCAAAACACTATAATTTGATTAAAATTATAGCAAACTTGAGCAGCTATTCTACATGGAAAGAAGTACAATAGATGTAATGATTTTTCAGAAATTTAGCAATATTTACAAGTCAGCAATATGAAAACTTGGATTATGCAAACTGATTGGAAGAAAAACAAATTTTATAGTTAAATTTCTGTCCATTAGTTCTGATTTTTTTTCCGTTGCATAACATTTCGGCAAGCAATAAACCTTCATGTTTTTATTATTGTTTATTATTATTATTATATTGTTGTTGTTATTGTTATCATTATTATAAAATTTAATAATTAATTACTAATTTTGCAAATAATATATTAAAGTAATAGATGTAAATCTGTTGGAAAAATCAGTACGAATAGGAAATATATGTATGCATATTTTTCATTAACTTCGACGTATTTAATGTTAGCTAAAACTAAAAGTGAGACATGAACAGAGAAATATAAACGCTTCGTTGCTAGGCAACATTTTCATTTATTTTATTTCTGTTTAGTAATATATCGAATGATTTACTATAGAAAAATTATTGAGAAATAAAAGAAAATAGGAATAAAAGATTGTATCATTCTGATTAGTATTAAAAAATCGCGTGTCATTTAATAATAATTAATTATTGATCGATATTTCGAATAAAATGAACCGATAAAAATAAAGATTGAATTGATTTTACAATATAAATTATTAATGTATATAATGCATAACGATAATTATTGCGAAATGAAAGGAAAAAGGATAAAATATAGTTGTTTATTTAAATTGCAACAACTTCCATGTCGAAATTTTCAGTGACAGGTAAATTTAACTTATCAGTTAGCGTAAACTACGAATAACTGATAATAATTAATCACATTTATAAAGAATCTCTTCAAGCTTTTTACCTTTTCACATTGATAATTTTTACATAATAGTTTTGAAGATGAAAATCTTTTATTTCTCAATTATTTCGATATCATTTAAAAATTCTTAACTTAATTATTTTATTAGCTTTAATATACAAACACATACACATATACAGACATACATATGGATACATACTTAGATACATAAATAAGAAAAGAAGAAAAAAAAAAGTAAAAGGAATGGATGAATGGGAAGGCACTGTGCCAAATTGCATTGACAATAATGGCGTTGCAAATAAACTGGCCAAGGCTACAAGGCTCTTTTCAGGCTTCATTCCTTTTCTTGTCTAATATTCAAATCCAATAGATTACATGAAGCAACGAGAATAATTTTCAAATATTACGGAAACGAGAAAAACAAAGAAGCATTCTAGTTTACAATTGTTGCCTGGATAGTAGTAATAGCGGTATTATTATCATTTTTCTTATTCTTTATTATTATTGTTATTATTATTAATTATCATTACTATCATTATTATTACTATTATTGTTATTATTATCACTATTACTATTGTTATTTTTATTATTATTGATGTTTGCGGTAATGGAATCATCCGAATATAAATCGTACCATTTTTCAGTATTAAAACAAATTTCAATCAATGAAATAATTATGCTCATGATGAAATACATAAGCATTACACGATGAAATATATATAAGTATTGTGAATAATATTTATTATTGTATTTAAAAACAATTGAAGGGATATGACAAAATACTTGTAAATATTTTCAAAAACAGAAAAAGGAATTGGAAAAATATAATTTTTATGTAATTAATAAATATTAAAAAGAATAGAAAATGAAAAGAAGAAAACGAAAAAGGAATCCTACTGTACACTTTTCATTTTCATACTAAAATTCTTTTAATGTTCGTTTTTCTCCTTTTCTAAAATTCGTATTTGAATTAAATAGATGTTAATTCGACTTTATTAATTAATTCAATTAATAAAAATTTTTTGCTGTTTAAAATTTAAAAAAATAAATAAATAAAAGACAAAAACAGTATGTTCAAAAATAAATCTCGTGATAAATCACTTGAATCAATAAAATGTAATTCATTACTTTCGTCCATTTTAATACCAAGCTTCTCACGTAGTAATTCATGAAGACGACAAAAATCAGTCTCGTCATGCTCATCTTCAAAATCACAATAACGTGCACAATTTCTACATTCACCAATGTTTTTTATCATATGTTTCTTTCCCAAAAACAAAAAAGAACAGAAAAAAAATTGAATGAATGAACATAAATTTCATTTTTTTAACTCAAATTTATTCATATTGGAAATATAAATTGATAGATATTAATGCAAATAAGTGATGAAAAAGTTACTTCCCTTCGTGATTAAATTATGAATTTTTTCCTTTTTTTAAAAAAAAGGATGCAATTACCTATACTTTTCATATGGAATACTTTAATTTAAAAGTTTTCTTTCCAATTATTTCTTTCTTCTTCCTTTAATTCATCTGTTCTATTGGATCAATTTAACAATTTGTTGAGGGTAACTAAGAAATGTCTGAAAAAAATCCTTTTTTTCAGATTATCATTATATGAAGCAATATGGATTTCAAATAACTGAAAATTAGACAGAATAATTTAATGAAAACAAATTTGAAATAGATGAATGAAATTTTATTATAAAGTCAAACCAGCCAAAGAAACTTTTAATAGCACATATGGGACATTTTACCAAAAAATCTTTTGGACGAAGTATTTTATACTGATATTCTGTAATATTTGTTGGTGGTGCCTAAAATTTTCTAACAAAATTATTATTTGATCTGATAACATTAGTCTATTATTTTCTGTAATTTTCATATATTTCATGATAAAATGGCAAATGTTAAATATCTAACATATAAATAAGTAATTATCAACTTTAATTTACATTTCATCCTTCCTTCCCATTAATTAATTCTCTCTTAGCTTCCTAATTATTACTGCTACCTTAAATATTATGCAAAATTAAAGTTTCGTTATTTTCATATATTTCATTTCTGAGTTAACTTGACCATTTTTGTATTTAATATATGTTACTTTAAACTTTTTCAACTTTTAAATTTATACAACAATAATTTCAGCAATTTTAATTTAACAAACAATTTTAAATTTCATAGATTTTAAATCCTGCCGCAGCCTTAACTAAATCAATATTGTTGCAATTTGCATATGAAAATTCTACAATAACTGTTAAATATACTTAAGAATATAATAAAGTAGTTAATGGTTTAAAATTTATTGAATATTTAAGCATTACTATTTATTTTTACTGCCAATATTAAATCAATTACTTTAATCTTTGAAAAAAAGTAAGAAAGAAAGAGAGAAAAAAAACTGACCACAATTGAAGTTGCTTGTGCAATATAATTTTTAAACCTTATTTTATTTAGGCCTGCACATTGGGAGAAATTTTCTAGCATTGTATGGTTAAATTTCAATGCATTATTACTTGATAAACATGGCAACTGAAGAACTTGCATATTTTTTGTATTACTAAAAATTAATGAAGTATTTTTATGAAATATTTATTAATAAAATCAATGAAGATTAATGAAGTATTTCGAAGTATTTTATTGGAACTTATGAAAATAATCGTATAATTGAGTTTTTTTTTCTTTTCTGATAAATTCCCAATCATTTTGACTAGCTATTTTGGGCCATTTTGATTAGAAGCAATTTTTGATTAGTTGAACAAGCATATATATTAGGCAAACGAAACAAATTACTTTATTTTATCAATTGGTAATAATAAATAAAATGAAAAGGACTTTCTAAAAAAATGCTTAAATAGTTTGTGTGTTCATTTTAAAAAATTTATGCATTCTGACCAGGTGAAACATTTTTTTTGTTGGCTAAGTTAAATTGAAATTTGAATAATCATTTATTGATGTTAGTATTAAATTGGTATAATCTATTAAACTAAACTATTTTTATTAATTTAAATTAATAAAAAGATGGAAAATTTTTATGAACATTAATCTATTAATATCAAAATAAATTTTAACAGAGATATTTTCCATTTTTTAGTATTTACCATCGATTAATTTCGACGAGTTTTTCTCCTTGTTTATTTTGTATGCTTGTTGTTTAATCATTAAAAGTTTAATTAATAATTAATTTTTTTTGCCTATTCTTGCTTGGAAATGAAAACAAATCAACAAATAAACAAACATACCAAATCAACACGATTGATACAAAGATAATATTATAAAATCGTGAAATAAAAGCTTATAACTCATCATCTTCACCACAACTACTCTAAATTACAGACTGTTCAAAAAATTTTTAATTGAAATTATTTTATTTCATACTTACATAATTTTATATTTGTTGTATAAATGAAATTCAAGTTCTTAATAATACTCTAACATTATCTATTATTTTTATCTTATAATAAATAAAACTATTTTAATTATTTAAAAACCAAATTATAAAAATGCTAAATTATAAAATGGGAGTTTAAAAAAATAACAACTATAGAATACACAAAAAAAATATAAAAAATTTTTAAATATGGAAAATATGAACAAACAAAAAAGGAAAAAACAGTGAAAAACACGAAACGCAATAATATAAATAACATTTCCAATATTATATAAATATAAATAAGAATATTGGTGGAAATATCCGTATGACGTTTAAACGTAGATTTTAGCGTCAATTTACGTAAATAATATGATAATGCAAAATATGAGCAGTTGAAAATTCTTATGTTTTTTTATAGGTGCATTCTATAAATGGCATAACATTTTTTCTTAATTAAAATTTGGTTTTTTCGCAAAAGACGGCTAAATTCATCCTGAAATTATAACATAGCAAATTAAAATTATGATTTATTGAAATAGCTTTGAAATAAACTAAATAATATTAGCTATCATTTCATGATTTTAAGCGAAATCGAATGATATTGGTCTAGTATTGCTTAATTAATTAAGGGATTAATTGATAAATTAATCTAACTTTCTCATAGTCAATTGATGAAATATTCGCAAGATGTAAAATGAAAGTTATATTTTTCAATTTTAACTACTGCAAATTGGTTTTTTCTTTACTTTTGCAATAAATTTACTCATATTTTAATGAACAGCAAATGTTTTAAAAAAAATAGAGGGTTGATAAGCTTGAACTGAATTGCAGATTTTCAGATTTGTCAAGAAAAAAATGCCAGAACAAAATTTAACAATCACATTTACTTTGAGAAAATTTAAAAAAGACTTAAAATTAATCAATCAATTGAATTGCTTACAATTTTAAAACTAAGTGATTTGCAAAACAATGCTATTAAAATTATCAATAGTTGAAAGAATACATTGAAATCCGAAACAGTAAAAGGATGGATTTATACGGAACATAAAACGCAACGCAAGGTGCGTTCGGGATCGTTTAATCTGGGAAACAATAATGAGAAATATCAGAATTATGAAAGTAAGGTTGAAGAGAAATTTGATGTTACATATAATGAATAAAAATTATTATTATCACTATTATTACTATTATCATTATCATTTTTATTAATCTTTAACTATTTAAATTATTTAGATAAGATGATTAACAATTCTAATAGAGTGATAATGTTAAGTGATACGAATTGTAAACTCATTTCATATTTATAATAAATCAAATATTGCTTTATTTTTTTTTTTTTTGCTAAAATTTGGAATGAATAAAATATGCGCTAATTGTTGTGGAAGCAAAATTTCTCTTGGAAGATTTGTTAAGTTAATTTATTATTTCGGGAGAGGTTGTTGATTGCAGGGAGATTCGTTGAATGTAGATGTAAGTATGTGGGGTAACAGAGGAAGAGAATAATCCTTTATTAACAGAAGCAAACGTACAATCTCGATAAATCCAACAAAACTGATGCATTATATATTGAGATGTGGGAGTGGTTTATAATCAGACATTTTTACAAAGAAGAAATCGTTTAGTTAGATGATAATGAGTTACTTGAACAATAGGTTACAATGGACAATAGTTACAATGCAAGGATTGCATGGATATCACAAAGAACTTACATTGGGTGGCAACTATAATTGGTTACAATTGACATTAAATGGTGGATGCTCATAGCATAGGATTGTTATAAGATCAAAGGTCAACTAAACGAGTGCGATGCATTGCAAAGGAAATTATATATTAATGGAAAAAAAAATATATTAATGGATTGTTATATTAAGCAGTATTAACATTTATTTAGCTTCGTGATATTGAAATTCGCGACACTAATAGCAATAATTATTACTACTTTCAAATTTTAACTACAATAATTTCAAATTTTAACAAATATTAAAACTACGCTTTAAACATGTTTGGTATTAGTACGAAAGAACAGCATCATTTGTTATCTTCAGCAAAAATAGAAATATGTTTGTAGTTTTAATAATTTATAACAGTAATAATAATAGCAATAATAATAAATGTAATAATAACAGTGATAATAATAATATGAACAAATAAATAATTTAATTAATTAATATACATTAAATAAATAAATAAAACAATAAGTAGATAATATAAATAGTCAAATGACAAATTGAGAAATAAGTTAAAACTATTAATCAGTTTTTCAATACTAATATTAAAATAAACAAAGAAAAACACAGATCGAGCGGCTCTACCAACCATTTTGGCAACCAATCACAACTTATCATATTCTTACAGTGAACATTTTCTTCATTGATTACTCAATTTTGTAACAATTTCCATTTTATCAATTAAATATTAATTTTATCCAAATTTTAATTTTTTCAACGCTTCATTCTTTTGGGCTGTTAATATATCTCAAAATTTGCATATGATATTCTCGAGACAATGGGTACTGTTCTATGAGAGCCCAATTCATATCCACTTTTTTCTACATTTTTCGGCGCATTATTTCCACTGAATAATTCCATTTAAAATTAAAGATTGGCAATTGTACTTCATTCAATGTCAAAATTATTGATAGGAAGTTCTGAAGAAAAATTTGAACAATAATTGTTATCACAAATTTGATATTTATAACTTAACGATGTATCGATAAATTTAAATTTTGGATTTAAAAAAAGTAAAAGTTAGAATTTAAAAAAATCAAAAAGTAAAAAATTTGATGTTAAATGTTACACTTTCGAAATAATACAATGATACGACAATTCATAAAATAACTGAAATATTATTACATATGAATATTTTACGCAAATAGAAATAATATTTTGTTTTCAGCTAGTAAAATTATTAATTATAAAATGCCATGAATAACTGCAAAAATGTTACAATAAGAATTTGTGAATTTTGGAGAAAAAATACCATATGCAAAAAAATTTTTTTTTGTTCTAATTATTTACATATCTGTAGAATTTGAAGAATAAATCAATACTTTTTCATTTCCTAAATTAGCTCATTTTTTTAAAATTATTTTAGCTGAATTCATCAGTATCATTTGATTAAAATTTTATAAATTGAATAAAAATATAAGTAATTAGAACATGTAATAATTGCTTCAACTATTTTTATAAAAAATTAAATTTTATAAAAATTAAATTTTACTAAGCTAAAATTTTCTCAAGATTTTCAATTAAACAAACATATGGATAACTTTATAAACAATACTGTGTTACAGATACGAATTACACTTATCTACAATTTATCGATGTATTATTAGAATAAGAAATTAGAAACATTCTTATTTTTATTACATCCTTATCAGCGCCAAACACTTTTATGGGTGATAGAAAAAATTTTCTATTGAATTTTCATCTTCATTTTCCATTAATTTCTTCCAGTTTGATTGTTAAAACCTAGGAATTATTTGTTTATAGAAAAAG
Source organism: Wuchereria bancrofti (assembly GCA_005281725.1). NCBI lineage: Eukaryota > Metazoa > Nematoda > Chromadorea > Rhabditida > Onchocercidae > Wuchereria > Wuchereria bancrofti. The sequence continues at coordinate 39,236 of SSBO01000021.1, read as the reverse complement.
AAAAAAAAGTTGTGATTAGCCAGTTGGCCAATTTACTATTCTCCAAAACAACATTTTGTAAATTATTAATATCAAAGTGTATTTATCTATAAGTTATTTTGCTAATGTATGCTAACAAATCAAACTTTGCCATGGTAAATGACAATAAATTCAGTCGTTTTGCACAAATGAGTTGAATATTTTATGGTTTTATTGATAGTTTTAACAAGTTTTCTTTCCTTTATTTTCATTTTTGCTAATTGTTTTTCATTTTTCAAAAATTTTTTTCAAAAAAAAATTATAATTGTCAAATTAGCACTGCTAATTATTGGTTTGATGAATAAAATACGTTAACGATTATCGATTACTTCTCAAGTTGATGTACATTGTCTAATAGAAATTTTTGATTTTTGAGAAGCCAATACACTGATTATTGATGATTATGGATTATTGATAAACAATAAAACACATGTATGAATGGATGTCGCTGATAAATGATAAGTTGTGTTATAGTTTTACTATAATTATCGAAGATTTCACATTAATATAAAACTTTGTTTAATGCATACATTCCAAATTATCTTTTCCAATTATCTTTTTAATGGTTACAACTGAATTAAAAGAAAATTTTGTCACATATAGTAAACAAATAAACAATCAATTAATGAAATTATTAAGCAAACGAGTGAATAAATAAATAAATAAATTATGAACCTTTCAATTCATTTATACCAGCACAATATATGGATAAATACTAAAATAATTTATGGGTGAGTTAAAAAATATAAATTAAATACATAATAATTAAAAGATATAAATTAAATATATAATAATTGTAGTTTTAAAAACTTTCGTCTGCTTGCAATCATACGTATACGTGGAACCTACGCATACGATTATTACAGACAAAATCAAAAAAAAAGAAAAAATGTTGAAAATAATTAAAATTTGCATGTGATATTAATAACTGTCGCCACAATGGCGAAGCTATGATGTAATGAACAAAGATTACTGTTTTAAGTGATTTTAATCGCTTTGTAAAAGTGATGAAGTNTACAGACAAAATCAAAAAAAAAGAAAAAATGTTGAAAATAATTAAAATTTGCATGTGATATTAATAACTGTCGCCACAATGGCGAAGCTATGATGTAATGAACAAAGATTACTGTTTTAAGTGATTTTAATCGCTTTGTAAAAGTGATGAAGTCATTTTTAAGTATTAAAATAATTATCTTGAAGGCATTGAATAATTTATTGGCCTTATCATGGGAATCTGAAACAGGTGTATCATATATTTGGGATGATGATAAAATTGTAGAAGCATTAGTGAAAATAATTGATAACGATTTGACAAATGAAAGTTTTTCTTTCATTAAAATGAATTTAAAATCTTTCAGAGTGGTAGCAGCAGCTTGAGTTCTCGATGAATTGATAAAAAATAGCAATCGAGTATTTTTTTAATATGTTCACTGTCTTCTCAAAAGTTTTGAAAATTTTGGTGCTAACTTCTGAAAGATTTTAAGCGAGTCAATGCATAACAATCCAGTACATCTTTTTTTTTCTTGATGCAACAAATTATTGCCAGCTATTTCTGGAAATACATTCACATTAAATTATTTATTTTGTCTAAAGCTAAGATTTTAGTAATTCCGATTTGTTAGCAGATAGTTTTACTTTAAAATTTCTACTGTTTAAGGCAATGTTTCTGGTGGAAAATTTAGGAATACGTCGAATATGTCGACTTATAGAAAAATGTGTCTACCTGCATTATCTCGGTGCATGCAATATTATCATTCAACGTTTGTTCAATGCTGTCGCCACAATGGCGAAGCTATGATGTAATGAACAAAGATTACTGTTTTAAGTGATTTTAATCTACTTTGTAACCTTAACATCTGTCGCCACAATGGCGAAGCTATGATGTAATGAACAAAGAGTATTGTTTTAAGTGGTTTTAATCTACTTTGTAACCTTAACATCCAAAAAATCCCTCCCAATTTTCTTCCTTACAAAGCCATTTATAGTATCTTGTAATGGTATGGCTCGGTTGGGAAGTGTCTAGCTTGCTTACATCTTTAAGTTATATTCGTGTGTTATGTATCAACTCGTTATTGTAATGTTGTGTAATTTTTAATGTTAATCTGTGGTTTAATTACCCAAGTTTGAGGTTTGAATAATAAAGTATTTCACGAAGACTCCCACAGTACACGTACACAGAACGGAATCAGTACAGATTCGAGAATCTACCAGTATCGAAGGCAAAGAAGTCAGCGATCTGAACTGTCGAGGAAGGAAACCTACTTTGTTTCGCAAGGAAGCAGAGCAGTAAGAAAGGGTTATTAAATTTGTTTTTACAGCTCGTCTATAAAGCGCTTTAGCATCAGCGCCATCAAATTTCAATGCTACAAAGGAGTAAAAAAAAAAGCAAAAGAAATATCAATTCTATTAAATAAAGGAAAAATTTCAGTTCTTTAGAAAAACAATTGTAAAAACTGTTTCATAATAATCATATAAAGGTAAAACAAGCTCTCCTAAAATTACTACAAAGTTAAATAATCAATGTTAATGTGATAATATAATTAATTACCTTGAGTGGCATCCATTTAACAACCTTCAAAATCATCCAATCGTAAACGTACCATTGCTCGATATATTGTTGATTTTAATGCTTTCTCCGGATTTAACGCTAATGCTTCCGTATAACAATCGATTTCTTTCATTTAACTGACCATTTTTAAAGGCAATATTACCACTATCTTTTAAATTTTCAGCGCTTTGAACACTACTAGAATTCATTTTTCTTTTTTTTGTTGTTATTTCTATCTATAAATTATAATGAAACTGAATTTTTAACCATTTAAATCATTCATACATAAAGAAGTTTCGGAAACGTATCGGAAAAATATATCGCAAAAATATATCGCGGAAACAATATTTTAATGACAACAAAAGGATAAAAAAATTGTTAAACGATCACAATAAGTCAAAAGAATAATGTTAGAATTAGTTTTTTGAAAAGATAATACAAGCAGTGATATGATATTAATACTTATAATCAATGTTAAAAAAAAAAATGAAATTTATATACATTCATAACAAAACATCTATAATTTAAATGATTCAATGTATAAACAATTCGGGAAATTATTGAAATATTGCATTCAGTAAATTTCTAGACACATTCTGGACGCAAATTTTACATAAGACAGCATAATTACAATATAAATTTTGCTAGCATAAACGGACGTGTTTTACACATTTTAAACCAAAGCACATTTTAACGAAATAAATAAACATCATGTGTTATCAATTGATGTGAAAATGATGGAAGGATGATTGCAGGATGCGTGGTTTGAATTTGATAATTTTAACTTGTTTATGCAAAAAAAAAATTCTAATATTATCGCAAAGAAATCGCAATGCATCCGAGAGATATCGATTAGTTAGCAATAGCTTAGATAAACAAAACAATGAAATCTCGAACGTATAAGTAAGCAAAGAGAAAATGAAGAATGCTTCTCCATTTTTCTTCCTCATTCTATAAGTGTAAAAATGCTATTAAACAGGAGAGAGAGAGAAAGAGAGGAAGAGGGTAAAGAAGGAAGAAAAATGATTAAACTTAGATTAGAAAAATAGACTGTGAAAAACATAGAACATTAAAATATCGAGTGACATTGCTAACAAACTATGCTTGACGTATGCTTTGCAACATTTTCACGTATTTCACGTATATCAATATCTAACTTATATATATTACTCATTATTACAACACAAATTATATTTTTAACGCTAACCTTTTTTGACAATTTTGATTTTGACAATTTTGTAAAATTACTGAATGTTCTATGTTTTGTTTTATTTAACATATAAAATTATAGTGGAAATTTGAGTGACAAACGTTAAAACCAAAACGTTTTATAAAACGTACAAAAAAAAAAACAAACAATGAATTCATACTTTAGAAGATGTTGAAATAACCATATAATTGTACATTCTTATCTTTTAATTTTTAGATATAAATTATTGTCGATTATTTCAAATCAAATTTTTGACAATAAACATTTAAAAATATGGATGATGAATTTATTATCATAAACTTTTTAATATATTTTATCATGAAATTGCGGTATTCTCCTAATTGATTTTAAGGTTTACTTTCTCCTAATTGATTTAAGACAGAATATTTAATTTTTCCCGAAAACTTTCAATGATTTTTTGGTCAAAGTTTCGTTTTAATAACTAAACCGTCAAAATTTGATGTGGGAGAGGTAGAGGAGAGGACGTTAAATTTTAAATAATTATTAAAATTAAGGTAGAAATGTTCGGCTTTCACCGAAGTAAAATGCTATAAAAATTTCACTATGATTACTAGTACGTAAAAAAATCTTTTAATTTTATTTTCTCTTTTCATTATTTGATCAGAATTCAATTATTAATTAATCAAAACACATAATATGTCATCAAAAGAAAGAAATGAAAGAAGAGAATAACAAAAAATAAAAGTTTAAAAGAATAACCGGTAGAGCAAATATTAGGAAAAAAACATATATATGAATTAAACACACTAAATCACTAATAATAAACAAATAAAAATCAACAAATTAATTAATTCACTAAAGTTAGGCATTATTTTATATGTTAATTTTACCAAGGGAACATGATATGAGTTAAATTATTTTAGGCTCCAAGGACAAATAACCACTGAATTGTTTTTGACTTTTGCAAGGAATTTCTTTTTTTTCTAAACCGGAATTTCTCGCAAAAAAAAGGATGAATATTAAGACCTTTTGTTATGACCTTTTCCATAATATGGAAGGATTTCTCGAAATATTTTGATCATTTGATCATGGGATCGGAATGATAATCTTATTTTCCATTTTTTTTTTTTGAGTATTTGTTCTAACAATGTCTATTAAAATGCATCAATTTTGATAGATTTTAAAATTACAAGAATTATTCAACTTTAATTACAAATAAATCAATTCATAATGCTCAAAATAATGTTTTCAGTTAAAAAAAAAAACATCGAAAAAAATATTTTGTAAAAATTAATGACAATCACAATCACAATAATCAATAGTAATAATAATAGTAACGATAATAATAACAATAGCAATAGCAATACTAATACTATTATTATAATAATAGTCACAAATAGATAAAATTTTCTAATGTAAATAGTTATAGCAACAAAATTAAATTTCTTTTTTAATCTTTTAATTAAATCATAATTTAATCTTAATCATTCAAAAAATGATTTATCACAAATTGCATTTATTATAAAAATCGCTTAGTGTTTTCAGTAGAGAAATATGAATTGAAATTTAAATCAAACACAAATAAATTTAATTTTTACAATTCTTCAATTCTAATCATTAAATTGATCGTTGGAACATTCATTTGTCTTTGGAAATTTTCGAAATATCTTCGATAAAAATGATAAAAAAATTAGAAGAGAAGCATGAAATGATCCCTTTATAATAACAATTTTACGTCTTTCCATCATTTATTCTGTTTTTCTTATAATTTGCATATATGTCTTTAACTGTTTCTGTCCACNTTAAATTTTAAATAATTATTAAAATTAAGGTAGAAATGTTCGGCTTTCACCGAAGTAAAATGCTATAAAAATTTCACTATGATTACTAGTACGTAAAAAAATCTTTTAATTTTATTTTCTCTTTTCATTATTTGATCAGAATTCAATTATTAATTAATCAAAACACATAATATGTCATCAAAAGAAAGAAATGAAAGAAGAGAATAACAAAAAATAAAAGTTTAAAAGAATAACCGGTAGAGCAAATATTAGGAAAAAAACATATATATGAATTAAACACACTAAATCACTAATAATAAACAAATAAAAATCAACAAATTAATTAATTCACTAAAGTTAGGCATTATTTTATATGTTAATTTTACCAAGGGAACATGATATGAGTTAAATTATTTTAGGCTCCAAGGACAAATAACCACTGAATTGTTTTTGACTTTTGCAAGGAATTTCTTTTTTTTCTAAACCGGAATTTCTCGCAAAAAAAAGGATGAATATTAAGACCTTTTGTTATGACCTTTTCCATAATATGGAAGGATTTCTCGAAATATTTTGATCATTTGATCATGGGATCGGAATGATAATCTTATTTTCCATTTTTTTTTTTTGAGTATTTGTTCTAACAATGTCTATTAAAATGCATCAATTTTGATAGATTTTAAAATTACAAGAATTATTCAACTTTAATTACAAATAAATCAATTCATAATGCTCAAAATAATGTTTTCAGTTAAAAAAAAAAACATCGAAAAAAATATTTTGTAAAAATTAATGACAATCACAATCACAATAATCAATAGTAATAATAATAGTAACGATAATAATAACAATAGCAATAGCAATACTAATACTATTATTATAATAATAGTCACAAATAGATAAAATTTTCTAATGTAAATAGTTATAGCAACAAAATTAAATTTCTTTTTTAATCTTTTAATTAAATCATAATTTAATCTTAATCATTCAAAAAATGATTTATCACAAATTGCATTTATTATAAAAATCGCTTAGTGTTTTCAGTAGAGAAATATGAATTGAAATTTAAATCAAACACAAATAAATTTAATTTTTACAATTCTTCAATTCTAATCATTAAATTGATCGTTGGAACATTCATTTGTCTTTGGAAATTTTCGAAATATCTTCGATAAAAATGATAAAAAAATTAGAAGAGAAGCATGAAATGATCCCTTTATAATAACAATTTTACGTCTTTCCATCATTTATTCTGTTTTTCTTATAATTTGCATATATGTCTTTAACTGTTTCTGTCCACGTAACATCCAATATATTGCAATAAAAGGCAATTTAGGCGACGTTAATTCATTTTCCCTTATTGCTATTCAATGGATACTTTATTATCATTATTATTATTATCTATTGGAGATGATTTAATTAATCATAAATCATCGTCAACAATTATCTACCATGTAAACAATTAAAATGTTCATATTAATACTTAAATTGAATGAAATATTAAACTGGAAGATTTCTACTTTTGTCATTAATGATAGGTTCAATCAAATTTATTTCATCATTCATTTATTTGAATCTATGTTATTCCGTTTTGTTGTAAATATTTTAAATTAATAATTTATTATCATGCATCTATCACATTGCTAAATAATAATTTTTTACTAGCAGATATCATTTAGATAGTTAGTTTGTAATGTTTCAATTAAGAAAAAAACAAAAAAATTAAATTCAAATGACGCATACATGTAACACCTATCCATGTTATATTTTCTACATAACGATTTTATAAGAGTTTATTGCATAAATATCAATTTAAAAATTTTTTCCTTACGTATACATATTATATATACATAGATGAAGAAAAAATGTCCGTAGCACTTTATAAAAAAAAGAAGGAAAAATGAGAAAACAATTTTATCATCATAATAACAAAAACAAATTTCATAATATTTACAAATCGTAATTGCTAAAACGACAATGACGATGAATGAGAATGATAATGATAACGGCAGTACATGATAGTGATGTAATGGATGATAATGATAGTGAGAATGGTGATGATAATGTGATTTGATGAATATTATACTCTGAGCATTATAATCATGCTTATTTAACAACCACCTATTTTAAAAAAATAGAATTGATATTTAACTTCAAAAAAAACTTTTTTTCTTTTATTGAATATTCATACATTACAATTTTATATATATATATATTCATAGTTATAGGATTATATATATAAAAGGCCTAAAAAAATATTTTTTTTAAATTCAATTCTTATTCATTCCTCATTTCCTATAAATACTTTTAAATTTGCTAATGTTTGTATTTAATAGGAGTGATGATAATATACCGGCAGCATGAGATATTGGACAGAATAAAAGTGATACAAAGTAATTCAATTAAAGTAATTTAAAATTTACTCCCATATTTTACCATATTTATACAGGAAGAGTAATATTCATAATATCATTTAAATTATTGTTATTATTAATACATATTTCATTAATTTAAAATTAAAAGTGTTTGATTTTTTTGTCATACACGCACATATATATTTGCAATGTTGAAATCATTTTACATAATCATTTTGATTATGGCTCTTTAGAAAATTCACCCGTTTTTTCATCCATTTTAGCTTTGGTAGCAAAATTTTAAATAACAGAATCATATTAACTATCAACCCTCAGAGAAATTTAACAATAANCATATATATTTGCAATGTTGAAATCATTTTACATAATCATTTTGATTATGGCTCTTTAGAAAATTCACCCGTTTTTTCATCCATTTTAGCTTTGGTAGCAAAATTTTAAATAACAGAATCATATTAACTATCAACCCTCAGAGAAATTTAACAATAACAAAAAAATGGATAAATAGCAATGAATGATATCATTTTAAAAGGTAAACGAGTATTATATGAGGTACACGTCCGTTATGACTGATTTAAAATTTTAAGATTAGAAAGTAAAAAATAAACAGGCAAATCAACAAATATCATTGCATTGTTGTAGATTCACTTAAAAAAAACAGAAAATTTTGTTAAGTAGAGAAATTACTAATCATGTAAAATATCTTAATATTACAAGTTGTTTGGTATTCATATTACTACTTATAAACAGAAATAATTTGAGAAAAAAAGGAATTGATAAAATTTGAATTACAACTAATACTAAGCATAAATAATTATTTTGAAAACTTTTTAAGCTATTAAAAAAAGAAAAAATTAAGAAAAAATTATTATTTCTTTATTGAATTTGAAGTAATTTTTATTTTTTCATTTTCAAGAATGCAATATACGTAATGATAGTATTTTAATGAAATACATGAAAGAGTATTATTCTCAAGCATTATTGAAAGGGTTTTAATTTCTAAAATGGAAAAAAGAAACATTAACTTTATAATAATAATAATCAGGCATAAAATTCTTTTGTTGGCGCTTTCTGATAAGCATATGAATATTGCGGTGGTTGTTTTGGTTCATCCAATGCATAGCTACCTTCATCCTTCTTTCGCATCCGATAAACAACAAACATTACCAATAAAATTGCTGCCAAAATGCCAACAACAACCCCAGCGATTAATGCTAAAAAAATAAAAAAAAAACATTTCAATTATTTTGTTATATTGAAAAAATAATTGTGAATAAATTTTCTTCTTCTTTTTTCTCCTTTCTCTTGCATTAATTTTGAAATTATTCAAAATCATTCATCACTACAGTATATCTATTATAATTAACATGAAATGAATTATTTCAACTAATTAATTTTAAGTAATATGATTACAAAATTGATTTTGCAATTATTCAAAATTATTTATCATTATAATATACCTATCTTAATTAATTAATTTCAAACTTTTTAACATATTAGATATAGCTGCTATTAGAAGCTTATAATTTATACATTGTAATTAGTACGTTAATTTGAATATTATATACATCTTCCTTCGTTTTATTTTCAAAAAAAAGAAAAAAGACAATTATTGATTAAATTTTCTTATTATTATTACTAATGATACATTCCCTTATTTCTATCCATTATTTATCTTCAAATAGGACCAAAATCACATCACAACTAAAATTTACAGCCTTCATTCAATCCTTTTTTCAATGATTTATCCCTCCCTCCCTTCCCTCTTCCCCCTACAGGCCAATTCCATCAGTAGGCTTTCCACTTCATCCTTTTCGTTTTCCCTCATCTTTTAAAATTTTTCCTATCATCAACAGTTTTCTAGCTATAGTAATAATAAATGGGTCTATTCATTTCGTTGAATAAAAATCAAGAATAGAAATTTAAGAGTAAATATAATCAATAATAAATAGAAAGCTAAAGGTAAATAAAATCAATAATAGGAAACTAAGAATAAATATGATCAATAATATTTTAGTTAAAAATTTAAAATGAATTTTAATCGAAGTTTAGCTTGAAATGGAATTATTTAATTTATCGAAATATCATCTGAGTAAATAGTTTTAATTTTTGTCAAACATAATGAAAGAGATAATTTGCATTAATTTGAATTTTTTTTGAAAAGAAATATATTTTTTTCTTGCTACTATTTGTAATTTCTTTTTTCTATTATAAGCTATTCTTCTTGAGATAAATTAATGGTTGCATAATTATTACCAATAATTTTTCCCTCTTCTCTCTTTATCATATAAATATTTTTGTTAGTGATAGAGAGAGAATATTTAACTTTTTATTTAACAGACACAGATTAGCTTACTTTCTCCTTTTTATGATATTGTTATCATAAGTCATCCATTCATTTATACAACGTAAAGTAATAATGTCACAATAAAAATAAATTGTAACCTTCTTTACAGTGCATAATTAATCAAATCAGCCTAAATATCACTTTTCTCATTTCGGACATTTGTTCATTCAATTTATTTCATTCATCTCTCTCTCTCTCTCTACTCTTCCTTTTGCATTTCCGAAAACACTTCAGCATAAACCAATCAATTCTATCTATTTATTCACCTATCATTATAGGGAGTTGACCCGACTCCCTACACAACTTGTCAACTTATAACGGATAACTACATATATGTATACACACAAACACATTTATATTATATACGTATGTTATCCATTTTTAATTTCTGCCTAATTTAAGGATTTCAACTACAAAGCAAACAAATATCATTAATCAGGAGATGATAATTTAGAGAAAAATAATGAAATACTTGATTAAATTGAGTGGAAAAAAACTAAAAGAAATCAAAAAAAATTAAACACATTATAAAATTTTGTAAAAAAAATTATTACAATTAATTGCATTAATAATTTATCACTTTTTAATTATCAATAATATAAACTTACCAGCTAGAACACCAGGTTTGAGCAAAGCATCAAATGGAATGTTATGTCTGTCATCGAATACAGTTGGTGGCGCTGTTTGTTTGGTGATTAATGGCGTTAATGGTTGTAATGATGGCCTTTTGGTTTTTGTCACCCTAGATTGTACCGTTACAGTGGTTGCTAGTATCTCTTCAGTTGTTACATCCTCTTCATCTGATTCAACTTCCAATTCATGAATGTCAAACTATAAAAAATAATTAACACAAATTAATACATTTTTTATCATTAATTAAAATATTTTTATTTAAAGTTAAAAAATTACCTTAAAATTTGAATTAAGCTAAAAATCAAAAATTTAAATTTAAAATATAATTTGAAAATGATACAATTTTTTTTTATATGTAAAGAATTGTTTAGGTAAATAAACAAATGAATACTGATTTACCGAAGAATATTGTGTGGTTGTTAGGATGGTATTCAATGAATAAATTGATGTAGCGCTAGTAGTTACACGTGGATTTTCATCTGAGTCATCTTCATCTGTAAAGAAGTACTCAAATTTGTATACAAAAACATTTCAACTTTAAATTTATTAAGACAATTTCTTAACTAGATTTGTGAGAAAAAAAACCAAAAAAAATGCATTAATTCAAACAAATAAAATAATAAAATAAGAGAATAAATAAGAATCTATGTTTGTTTTTTTAATATTTATTACTATTCCATTTTCATCTATGATAGAATAGATAATAGACAATTTTAAATTTTATAATCTTATATCAAAATTAATTTTTTTTTTATACTAACTAAACAACTTAAATGAAAAAAAAGAAAAGTGAATCTAAAAGCTGAGATTTTGAAATTTTGAATGAACCCTTTCTCGACAAATCTTTCTCAAAAAATTTTCTTACATTTTAATTTATATCATACGACGAGAAAAGAACGATTAATTCAAAGTTCAAAAAGAGAAAAGAGCATGTTCTCGTTTTATCTATAATAAAATAATTAAAATAAAAATTTTGGAGGGAAATAATACAGACAATTTACGCATTTCTTTCCTTTTTTCTTTCTCTTCTCTCTCTCTTTCGTTCTCTATTTTTTATCATTAATCAAAGTGCGTTAGATATAAAATAAAAGGATGGCATAAAAGGATCAATGGGAGAAAAAAAAGATGAAAATGAAAACAAAAATTGATGGAAGAATAAATTGAACGATCCGTTCTTTTGTCCTTTTTGAATCGGTCACATTCACTTTTATATTATTTTTCTTTTTTTCTCTTTTCTTTTCATTTATTATAAATTAGCCGAAATAATCGATCGTTTTTTTAATTACATAAGTTATACATTAGTATGATTGCTGTTGAAAAAAATTGATGAAATTAACTGTAATATGAATTAATTAAAATTAAGTAAACACATAAATTTATGATAAAAATGGATGAAGAAATAAAATAAAATGGTATAAACAGATCAGGAAAAAAACAATAATTTGGTTTATATTTTGATGAAAAATTTATATTTTCATTTATTATTTTGTGAATTTAATTATTGAAATAAAAGAAGCAAAAATGAATAAATTAATAATAAATGATGTTATTAAAATAAATAGAAATTAATGGACAATTAATTAGTTTAGAATATAATTATTGTGATAAGCTAAATTTAAAAGAAGGAAAATTGTACAGAAAGAAAAAAAGACCTAATATGCAGATTAACTGTNCGATTANTACCGTTACAGTGGTTGCTAGTATCTCTTCAGTTGTTACATCCTCTTCATCTGATTCAACTTCCAATTCATGAATGTCAAACTATAAAAAATAATTAACACAAATTAATACATTTTTTATCATTAATTAAAATATTTTTATTTAAAGTTAAAAAATTACCTTAAAATTTGAATTAAGCTAAAAATCAAAAATTTAAATTTAAAATATAATTTGAAAATGATACAATTTTTTTTTATATGTAAAGAATTGTTTAGGTAAATAAACAAATGAATACTGATTTACCGAAGAATATTGTGTGGTTGTTAGGATGGTATTCAATGAATAAATTGATGTAGCGCTAGTAGTTACACGTGGATTTTCATCTGAGTCATCTTCATCTGTAAAGAAGTACTCAAATTTGTATACAAAAACATTTCAACTTTAAATTTATTAAGACAATTTCTTAACTAGATTTGTGAGAAAAAAAACCAAAAAAAATGCATTAATTCAAACAAATAAAATAATAAAATAAGAGAATAAATAAGAATCTATGTTTGTTTTTTTAATATTTATTACTATTCCATTTTCATCTATGATAGAATAGATAATAGACAATTTTAAATTTTATAATCTTATATCAAAATTAATTTTTTTTTTATACTAACTAAACAACTTAAATGAAAAAAAAGAAAAGTGAATCTAAAAGCTGAGATTTTGAAATTTTGAATGAACCCTTTCTCGACAAATCTTTCTCAAAAAATTTTCTTACATTTTAATTTATATCATACGACGAGAAAAGAACGATTAATTCAAAGTTCAAAAAGAGAAAAGAGCATGTTCTCGTTTTATCTATAATAAAATAATTAAAATAAAAATTTTGGAGGGAAATAATACAGACAATTTACGCATTTCTTTCCTTTTTTCTTTCTCTTCTCTCTCTCTTTCGTTCTCTATTTTTTATCATTAATCAAAGTGCGTTAGATATAAAATAAAAGGATGGCATAAAAGGATCAATGGGAGAAAAAAAAGATGAAAATGAAAACAAAAATTGATGGAAGAATAAATTGAACGATCCGTTCTTTTGTCCTTTTTGAATCGGTCACATTCACTTTTATATTATTTTTCTTTTTTTCTCTTTTCTTTTCATTTATTATAAATTAGCCGAAATAATCGATCGTTTTTTTAATTACATAAGTTATACATTAGTATGATTGCTGTTGAAAAAAATTGATGAAATTAACTGTAATATGAATTAATTAAAATTAAGTAAACACATAAATTTATGATAAAAATGGATGAAGAAATAAAATAAAATGGTATAAACAGATCAGGAAAAAAACAATAATTTGGTTTATATTTTGATGAAAAATTTATATTTTCATTTATTATTTTGTGAATTTAATTATTGAAATAAAAGAAGCAAAAATGAATAAATTAATAATAAATGATGTTATTAAAATAAATAGAAATTAATGGACAATTAATTAGTTTAGAATATAATTATTGTGATAAGCTAAATTTAAAAGAAGGAAAATTGTACAGAAAGAAAAAAAGACCTAATATGCAGATTAACTGTCAAGGTGTGTTTTTTTTTTATTTTCTAATCTGATGAATTCAATTCAGGATAAAAAGATAATTTCGTTAAACTTTAAGGCAACCAATGATTTTATTACTAAAAAAAAAATTTATTTTATTATTGAAATAATATTTTATTTTGTTGTTTGAAATGATACATTAAAAAAACGATGAAAATTCTAACCAATTTGAACTCCGGAACCTTCCACAACATCACCATCCTCATCATCCGGACTGATACCTGATCCATCCCATTCTATATCCACACCTGCTCCTCCAGTTTTCTGCTTATTGGATAATAGTGGTGGAATACCGCTACCTTCAACTTCCTTAAGAAAAATTTAACTCAAATTTTACACAATCAAATATTTGTAAGATTGTAAGATTAAAATTACAAGAAATAATCTTACTGAACAATTTATTATAAATCTTAACATTATTAAGTTTTACAAACCCACCAAAAAAAACTATTAATCAAATTAGTAAAGTGAATTAAATACAAATTTTGACCTTTTATTAGTAACATTTAGATTTCACAAATAAAACATATGTGAATGTTAAGAGAGGAAAAAGCAAAATTTTACAATTTAAAAATATGTTAAGTTTTAAAAATGAAAACTAACATTAAATTTGGCAATATTTGAAAGCCTTGAAATTTCACGTCTTTTCAATTTATCGGGTAATGCATAACTCTGAAAGTTTTTGTTTTAATCTTCTAATATATTCTAACATTGCTAGATTAAACGTTTATGTAAGCAGCACGATAAAGTAATTTAAAATTTTGATAATTAGATTTTACTTGGAATAAAAGCAGTTGTCTTGATGCAAGCACCAAAACTCTAAAAGCTAACAAAATTGATTAGTGGATGAAGTATAGTTTGAGAGAAAAATGAATAAAAATTGCAAATAGGAATTGGAATATTTTAAAAGAAGCTAATTGTAAAATATGGTAAAAAGAAATAATTAAATACTTGTTAAATAATTGAAAAAATTTTGTTTTCATAGCTAAGAAAAAAAAAACTTCAATTATTTAATTATCATTAAGTAATAAAAATGGAAATTCATTTCTATGATAGAAATATTTTAATGGGTAGTCTAATATATGTCTATTGAAAAATTTCTATGAAATTAAATGATGAATCTTATATTTGCGAAAATTATTATTGTTATTACTACGACAATTACGACAACAAAACTGAAACGATAAAAAAAATTTTTAGAAATGAAACTCTAATTTAATTAAGACAGGTTATAATTAGTAAACAGGAATTTTTCTGAAATAAAATAAATGGCAAAAAAATTCATTACCTGTAATAATATCATATAATAGCTAATAAATAGTAATAAATTCAACTGCATAGTTTTTTCATGTAATTTGATGCGGCATATACCTTTTCTTTTAACCAGGTATCAATTCCATAAATGCCATATTTGTTAAAAAATATTTATTAACAGCCTGTAAGAATCATAAATGACTCGAAAATTAACAAAAATTGAAAAAAAATTATTTCGTCAAAAAATCTGATAAAAATTTCAAAATGGAATAAATCATATGAAATAAATCATAAATATTTCTTTTCATTACATATTACTTTTCCATAATATACCTATATTTACCTATATATAGTATATATGTATATATAGAGCACAACTAATTACATACTGATAAGAAATGATAATATAAAGTAAGTAAGATGGGTAGATCCATAGCAATTAATTGTATCAAAAAGAAAACTAAATAAATCAATAATATTCACTATGATAAGCTTTTTTTTAATAAATATTTGATTAAAACTAAAGTAAACATTATTGTTTGTGATAAATTTATAATAACAACATTTATCCAAATCAAAATGAATAAGCATTTTTAATTAAATGAATAAAAAGAAGAAAGAGAAAAAATTTTCATTTTTTCCTTAATCTATCTCTAAAAATCAGTAACTGAATAAGTAAGTAAATAAAAAGAAAAGAATAAAAAGTAAAATAAAAGGAAAAATTCTGTGATATTGAATGATAGAAGTATGGTGCGGAAAAAAACAAACACACAAATAAAATACGGAAGAAAATTAAAAAGTAAAGAATAGCAATGATTTTGTAAGTGCAAAAGAATATTGGATAGTTAAAATATAAGTTAAGTTTCAGAAAAAAGTAAGTGGAAAAATTGCAACAGATAAAAAAGATATTAAAAAATTTTTAAATTACAACGAAAGAATGAAATTTTAAATAAAAATATTCTGAAATATTTAACAAACTTGCTTATTAAGCTTTCTATTTTAACACCAGAATTTAATGTCATATTGATAACTCGCTTATTAATTCCTATTTTTGAAATGCAGCTTTTTTCGCTGTTACATTTTGCCATATCATTTCCAATTATACTACTAAATTTGTTAGAAAAGAATGAAACGGAAAAAATTATTTTTATTGTATTACTCAAAAAAGCAATCATAAAGCATAAAATGTTATTCATGCTTCATTTGTTACTTTTATGCTGAGTAAAAATAAGCACAGTAATCCTTTCTTTCCCTCCCTCATTGTCTTACTCTCTCTTATTCTCCTTTTTTTTATTCCTTTCTTCGTTACTATTCTTTTTAAAAAATAAAAAAATAAAAAAAGATGAAATGAAATTCCTTTTTACTTAAATTTATTACATTGTTCTACATTAAAAAAAAACATAATTGAATAATTAAGCATATTTAGGTTTCGTACAGAAAAAAAGGAAAGAAAAAAATTAACAAATTAAAAGTATTAAATATATCATTGAATTTATAAATTTAAATGAATTAATTAAAATTAAGTAAACACATAAATTTATGATAAAAATGGATGAAGAAATAAAATAAAATGGTATAAACAGATCAGGAAAAAAACAATAATTTGGTTTATATTTTGATGAAAAATTTATATTTTCATTTATTATTTTGTGAATTTAATTATTGAAATAAAAGAAGCAAAAATGAATAAATTAATAATAAATGATGTTATTAAAATAAATAGAAATTAATGGACAATTAATTAGTTTAGAATATAATTATTGTGATAAGCTAAATTTAAAAGAAGGAAAATTGTACAGAAAGAAAAAAAGACCTAATATGCAGATTAACTGTCAAGGTGTGTTTTTTTTTTATTTTCTAATCTGATGAATTCAATTCAGGATAAAAAGATAATTTCGTTAAACTTTAAGGCAACCAATGATTTTATTACTAAAAAAAAAATTTATTTTATTATTGAAATAATATTTTATTTTGTTGTTTGAAATGATACATTAAAAAAACGATGAAAATTCTAACCAATTTGAACTCCGGAACCTTCCACAACATCACCATCCTCATCATCCGGACTGATACCTGATCCATCCCATTCTATATCCACACCTGCTCCTCCAGTTTTCTGCTTATTGGATAATAGTGGTGGAATACCGCTACCTTCAACTTCCTTAAGAAAAATTTAACTCAAATTTTACACAATCAAATATTTGTAAGATTGTAAGATTAAAATTACAAGAAATAATCTTACTGAACAATTTATTATAAATCTTAACATTATTAAGTTTTACAAACCCACCAAAAAAAACTATTAATCAAATTAGTAAAGTGAATTAAATACAAATTTTGACCTTTTATTAGTAACATTTAGATTTCACAAATAAAACATATGTGAATGTTAAGAGAGGAAAAAGCAAAATTTTACAATTTAAAAATATGTTAAGTTTTAAAAATGAAAACTAACATTAAATTTGGCAATATTTGAAAGCCTTGAAATTTCACGTCTTTTCAATTTATCGGGTAATGCATAACTCTGAAAGTTTTTGTTTTAATCTTCTAATATATTCTAACATTGCTAGATTAAACGTTTATGTAAGCAGCACGATAAAGTAATTTAAAATTTTGATAATTAGATTTTACTTGGAATAAAAGCAGTTGTCTTGATGCAAGCACCAAAACTCTAAAAGCTAACAAAATTGATTAGTGGATGAAGTATAGTTTGAGAGAAAAATGAATAAAAATTGCAAATAGGAATTGGAATATTTTAAAAGAAGCTAATTGTAAAATATGGTAAAAAGAAATAATTAAATACTTGTTAAATAATTGAAAAAATTTTGTTTTCATAGCTAAGAAAAAAAAAACTTCAATTATTTAATTATCATTAAGTAATAAAAATGGAAATTCATTTCTATGATAGAAATATTTTAATGGGTAGTCTAATATATGTCTATTGAAAAATTTCTATGAAATTAAATGATGAATCTTATATTTGCGAAAATTATTATTGTTATTACTACGACAATTACGACAACAAAACTGAAACGATAAAAAAAATTTTTAGAAATGAAACTCTAATTTAATTAAGACAGGTTATAATTAGTAAACAGGAATTTTTCTGAAATAAAATAAATGGCAAAAAAATTCATTACCTGTAATAATATCATATAATAGCTAATAAATAGTAATAAATTCAACTGCATAGTTTTTTCATGTAATTTGATGCGGCATATACCTTTTCTTTTAACCAGGTATCAATTCCATAAATGCCATATTTGTTAAAAAATATTTATTAACAGCCTGTAAGAATCATAAATGACTCGAAAATTAACAAAAATTGAAAAAAAATTATTTCGTCAAAAAATCTGATAAAAATTTCAAAATGGAATAAATCATATGAAATAAATCATAAATATTTCTTTTCATTACATATTACTTTTCCATAATATACCTATATTTACCTATATATAGTATATATGTATATATAGAGCACAACTAATTACATACTGATAAGAAATGATAATATAAAGTAANTTTGTGTGTTTGTTTTTTTCCGCACCATACTTCTATCATTCAATATCACAGAATTTTTCCTTTTATTTTACTTTTTATTCTTTTCTTTTTATTTACTTACTTATTCAGTTACTGATTTTTAGAGATAGATTAAGGAAAAAATGAAAATTTTTTCTCTTTCTTCTTTTTATTCATTTAATTAAAAATGCTTATTCATTTTGATTTGGATAAATGTTGTTATTATAAATTTATCACAAACAATAATGTTTACTTTAGTTTTAATCAAATATTTATTAAAAAAAAGCTTATCATAGTGAATATTATTGATTTATTTAGTTTTCTTTTTGATACAATTAATTGCTATGGATCTACCCATCTTACTTACTTTATATTATCATTTCTTATCAGTATGTAATTAGTTGTGCTCTATATATACATATATACTATATATAGGTAAATATAGGTATATTATGGAAAAGTAATATGTAATGAAAAGAAATATTTATGATTTATTTCATATGATTTATTCCATTTTGAAATTTTTATCAGATTTTTTGACGAAATAATTTTTTTTCAATTTTTGTTAATTTTCGAGTCATTTATGATTCTTACAGGCTGTTAATAAATATTTTTTAACAAATATGGCATTTATGGAATTGATACCTGGTTAAAAGAAAAGGTATATGCCGCATCAAATTACATGAAAAAACTATGCAGTTGAATTTATTACTATTTATTAGCTATTATATGATATTATTACAGGTAATGAATTTTTTTGCCATTTATTTTATTTCAGAAAAATTCCTGTTTACTAATTATAACCTGTCTTAATTAAATTAGAGTTTCATTTCTAAAAATTTTTTTTATCGTTTCAGTTTTGTTGTCGTAATTGTCGTAGTAATAACAATAATAATTTTCGCAAATATAAGATTCATCATTTAATTTCATAGAAATTTTTCAATAGACATATATTAGACTACCCATTAAAATATTTCTATCATAGAAATGAATTTCCATTTTTATTACTTAATGATAATTAAATAATTGAAGTTTTTTTTTTCTTAGCTATGAAAACAAAATTTTTTCAATTATTTAACAAGTATTTAATTATTTCTTTTTACCATATTTTACAATTAGCTTCTTTTAAAATATTCCAATTCCTATTTGCAATTTTTATTCATTTTTCTCTCAAACTATACTTCATCCACTAATCAATTTTGTTAGCTTTTAGAGTTTTGGTGCTTGCATCAAGACAACTGCTTTTATTCCAAGTAAAATCTAATTATCAAAATTTTAAATTACTTTATCGTGCTGCTTACATAAACGTTTAATCTAGCAATGTTAGAATATATTAGAAGATTAAAACAAAAACTTTCAGAGTTATGCATTACCCGATAAATTGAAAAGACGTGAAATTTCAAGGCTTTCAAATATTGCCAAATTTAATGTTAGTTTTCATTTTTAAAACTTAACATATTTTTAAATTGTAAAATTTTGCTTTTTCCTCTCTTAACATTCACATATGTTTTATTTGTGAAATCTAAATGTTACTAATAAAAGGTCAAAATTTGTATTTAATTCACTTTACTAATTTGATTAATAGTTTTTTTTGGTGGGTTTGTAAAACTTAATAATGTTAAGATTTATAATAAATTGTTCAGTAAGATTATTTCTTGTAATTTTAATCTTACAATCTTACAAATATTTGATTGTGTAAAATTTGAGTTAAATTTTTCTTAAGGAAGTTGAAGGTAGCGGTATTCCACCACTATTATCCAATAAGCAGAAAACTGGAGGAGCAGGTGTGGATATAGAATGGGATGGATCAGGTATCAGTCCGGATGATGAGGATGGTGATGTTGTGGAAGGTTCCGGAGTTCAAATTGGTTAGAATTTTCATCGTTTTTTTAATGTATCATTTCAAACAACAAAATAAAATATTATTTCAATAATAAAATAAATTTTTTTTTTAGTAATAAAATCATTGGTTGCCTTAAAGTTTAACGAAATTATCTTTTTATCCTGAATTGAATTCATCAGATTAGAAAATAAAAAAAAAACACACCTTGACAGTTAATCTGCATATTAGGTCTTTTTTTCTTTCTGTACAATTTTCCTTCTTTTAAATTTAGCTTATCACAATAATTATATTCTAAACTAATTAATTGTCCATTAATTTCTATTTATTTTAATAACATCATTTATNGCATATACCTTTTCTTTTAACCAG
>SSBO01000021.1:2882-18002 GCA_005281725.1 Wuchereria bancrofti | reverse complement strand
TTCAAAATGGAATAAATCATATGAAATAAATNGCAAAATTTTACAATTTAAAAATATGTTAAGTTTTAAAAATGAAAACTAACATTAAATTTGGCAATATTTGAAAGCCTTGAAATTTCACGTCTTTTCAATTTATCGGGTAATGCATAACTCTGAAAGTTTTTGTTTTAATCTTCTAATATATTCTAACATTGCTAGATTAAACGTTTATGTAAGCAGCACGATAAAGTAATTTAAAATTTTGATAATTAGATTTTACTTGGAATAAAAGCAGTTGTCTTGATGCAAGCACCAAAACTCTAAAAGCTAACAAAATTGATTAGTGGATGAAGTATAGTTTGAGAGAAAAATGAATAAAAATTGCAAATAGGAATTGGAATATTTTAAAAGAAGCTAATTGTAAAATATGGTAAAAAGAAATAATTAAATACTTGTTAAATAATTGAAAAAATTTTGTTTTCATAGCTAAGAAAAAAAAAACTTCAATTATTTAATTATCATTAAGTAATAAAAATGGAAATTCATTTCTATGATAGAAATATTTTAATGGGTAGTCTAATATATGTCTATTGAAAAATTTCTATGAAATTAAATGATGAATCTTATATTTGCGAAAATTATTATTGTTATTACTACGACAATTACGACAACAAAACTGAAACGATAAAAAAAATTTTTAGAAATGAAACTCTAATTTAATTAAGACAGGTTATAATTAGTAAACAGGAATTTTTCTGAAATAAAATAAATGGCAAAAAAATTCATTACCTGTAATAATATCATATAATAGCTAATAAATAGTAATAAATTCAACTGCATAGTTTTTTCATGTAATTTGATGCGGCATATACCTTTTCTTTTAACCAGGTATCAATTCCATAAATGCCATATTTGTTAAAAAATATTTATTAACAGCCTGTAAGAATCATAAATGACTCGAAAATTAACAAAAATTGAAAAAAAATTATTTCGTCAAAAAATCTGATAAAAATTTCAAAATGGAATAAATCATATGAAATAAATCATAAATATTTCTTTTCATTACATATTACTTTTCCATAATATACCTATATTTACCTATATATAGTATATATGTATATATAGAGCACAACTAATTACATACTGATAAGAAATGATAATATAAAGTAAGTAAGATGGGTAGATCCATAGCAATTAATTGTATCAAAAAGAAAACTAAATAAATCAATAATATTCACTATGATAAGCTTTTTTTTAATAAATATTTGATTAAAACTAAAGTAAACATTATTGTTTGTGATAAATTTATAATAACAACATTTATCCAAATCAAAATGAATAAGCATTTTTAATTAAATGAATAAAAAGAAGAAAGAGAAAAAATTTTCATTTTTTCCTTAATCTATCTCTAAAAATCAGTAACTGAATAAGTAAGTAAATAAAAAGAAAAGAATAAAAAGTAAAATAAAAGGAAAAATTCTGTGATATTGAATGATAGAAGTATGGTGCGGAAAAAAACAAACACACAAATAAAATACGGAAGAAAATTAAAAAGTAAAGAATAGCAATGATTTTGTAAGTGCAAAAGAATATTGGATAGTTAAAATATAAGTTAAGTTTCAGAAAAAAGTAAGTGGAAAAATTGCAACAGATAAAAAAGATATTAAAAAATTTTTAAATTACAACGAAAGAATGAAATTTTAAATAAAAATATTCTGAAATATTTAACAAACTTGCTTATTAAGCTTTCTATTTTAACACCAGAATTTAATGTCATATTGATAACTCGCTTATTAATTCCTATTTTTGAAATGCAGCTTTTTTCGCTGTTACATTTTGCCATATCATTTCCAATTATACTACTAAATTTGTTAGAAAAGAATGAAACGGAAAAAATTATTTTTATTGTATTACTCAAAAAAGCAATCATAAAGCATAAAATGTTATTCATGCTTCATTTGTTACTTTTATGCTGAGTAAAAATAAGCACAGTAATCCTTTCTTTCCCTCCCTCATTGTCTTACTCTCTCTTATTCTCCTTTTTTTTATTCCTTTCTTCGTTACTATTCTTTTTAAAAAATAAAAAAATAAAAAAAGATGAAATGAAATTCCTTTTTACTTAAATTTATTACATTGTTCTACATTAAAAAAAAACATAATTGAATAATTAAGCATATTTAGGTTTCGTACAGAAAAAAAGGAAAGAAAAAAATTAACAAATTAAAAGTATTAAATATATCATTGAATTTATAAATTTAAATTCAAACACAAGTTTTTGTCAAAATTTGTTTCAAATGTTTGATAACTATTTGAAAAAAAATTGATGAAAAAATTTGATGAAATATTTGAATGTCACACAAGTTTCATTTCATTCTATATTATTTTTTTATTATTCATTTATATTTTAAATGATTCTATATTATAATACCATTTATATTTTAATATAATAATATTTCAATTTTAGCTTAATAATGTGTCAAATATTTCAACTTTTCACTGCGATTGATGACAATTTGCTAAATTGAAAAACTTTCTTATTTGAAATAAGCAAATAGCTATTAGCTTTTTTCCACTTTGCTTATTGATTTAAAAAAAAACGAAAGAAAAACTCCTATATTTTAGAATATTTGTTTTATAGCAAAGAAATGTAAATTGATTTAAATGATATCGAAGTGTATTGTTTTTTTAAATCGGTTGATATTTTTTGAGTGACAAGCAATATTTGAAAAAAAGAAAAGTTATTTTTAATAAAATTAGTTTTTACGCAATTTTATTTCTAATGAAATTATCAAGATTACCTAAATAAGTTAAAATTGTTGCTACAAACAAATAAATTTGAAATGTTATCATATACTCCCATAATTGTTTTCGTTTATTCGTTTTCGTTTATTTCATTTGTTAAATTTGATTATTATTAATAGCAGTAAAACAAGTAATACTATAGAATAATACACGTCAAAATTCAAAATTCAGTAAGTGATTTGCACATTGCAATTGACAATACTTAGAGTATAATTATTGATGTACGTATTATCACTATCAAAAATAATGGTAAATCCAATAATATTAAATATCCATCACAAAAAATATGACCAATCAACCAATATGGTGAATCAATATGATCAGTGCGATTTATATTACCGCGATATTAAATCAACTGAATTAGCGTTTACGATTGAAAAATATTGGAATTACTAGTGGTACCACTACAAATATTATNCTATTTTTGAAATGCAGCTTTTTTCGCTGTTACATTTTGCCATATCATTTCCAATTATACTACTAAATTTGTTAGAAAAGAATGAAACGGAAAAAATTATTTTTATTGTATTACTCAAAAAAGCAATCATAAAGCATAAAATGTTATTCATGCTTCATTTGTTACTTTTATGCTGAGTAAAAATAAGCACAGTAATCCTTTCTTTCCCTCCCTCATTGTCTTACTCTCTCTTATTCTCCTTTTTTTTATTCCTTTCTTCGTTACTATTCTTTTTAAAAAATAAAAAAATAAAAAAAGATGAAATGAAATTCCTTTTTACTTAAATTTATTACATTGTTCTACATTAAAAAAAAACATAATTGAATAATTAAGCATATTTAGGTTTCGTACAGAAAAAAAGGAAAGAAAAAAATTAACAAATTAAAAGTATTAAATATATCATTGAATTTATAAATTTAAATTCAAACACAAGTTTTTGTCAAAATTTGTTTCAAATGTTTGATAACTATTTGAAAAAAAATTGATGAAAAAATTTGATGAAATATTTGAATGTCACACAAGTTTCATTTCATTCTATATTATTTTTTTATTATTCATTTATATTTTAAATGATTCTATATTATAATACCATTTATATTTTAATATAATAATATTTCAATTTTAGCTTAATAATGTGTCAAATATTTCAACTTTTCACTGCGATTGATGACAATTTGCTAAATTGAAAAACTTTCTTATTTGAAATAAGCAAATAGCTATTAGCTTTTTTCCACTTTGCTTATTGATTTAAAAAAAAACGAAAGAAAAACTCCTATATTTTAGAATATTTGTTTTATAGCAAAGAAATGTAAATTGATTTAAATGATATCGAAGTGTATTGTTTTTTTAAATCGGTTGATATTTTTTGAGTGACAAGCAATATTTGAAAAAAAGAAAAGTTATTTTTAATAAAATTAGTTTTTACGCAATTTTATTTCTAATGAAATTATCAAGATTACCTAAATAAGTTAAAATTGTTGCTACAAACAAATAAATTTGAAATGTTATCATATACTCCCATAATTGTTTTCGTTTATTCGTTTTCGTTTATTTCATTTGTTAAATTTGATTATTATTAATAGCAGTAAAACAAGTAATACTATAGAATAATACACGTCAAAATTCAAAATTCAGTAAGTGATTTGCACATTGCAATTGACAATACTTAGAGTATAATTATTGATGTACGTATTATCACTATCAAAAATAATGGTAAATCCAATAATATTAAATATCCATCACAAAAAATATGACCAATCAACCAATATGGTGAATCAATATGATCAGTGCGATTTATATTACCGCGATATTAAATCAACTGAATTAGCGTTTACGATTGAAAAATATTGGAATTACTAGTGGTACCACTACAAATATTATAACAATCGGAACAATGAAACCAAAATATGCCATCTTTAATTATAAAATTTCACATCAACAGTAACACGAATCATGTTTCGCAAATATGATATTAAATATCGTAGCGAATCGTAAAGAATAGCACAACGGGGAATTAAAATTGAAATTAAAATAAACATTTCAGGTATGTATGATAATTGTTGTAAAAATTATTAAGAAAATAATCAATAAACAGAGTAATTTTCAATTAGATAATTTATCAATATTATGTTGCGATCAATAATTACTATCATAGTATTATCAATATCTGATTAGTACTGATCATTTTTATATGATATTTGATAATGGCTATAATGAAAACAAATTAATAATTGTAAAAATAAAGTAATTAAATATATTACATTAATTTGCACATTATAAAATATTGCACATTTTAAACTATTCAATTAGTAANCCTTTCTTTCCCTCCCTCATTGTCTTACTCTCTCTTATTCTCCTTTTTTTTATTCCTTTCTTCGTTACTATTCTTTTTAAAAAATAAAAAAATAAAAAAAGATGAAATGAAATTCCTTTTTACTTAAATTTATTACATTGTTCTACATTAAAAAAAAACATAATTGAATAATTAAGCATATTTAGGTTTCGTACAGAAAAAAAGGAAAGAAAAAAATTAACAAATTAAAAGTATTAAATATATCATTGAATTTATAAATTTAAATTCAAACACAAGTTTTTGTCAAAATTTGTTTCAAATGTTTGATAACTATTTGAAAAAAAATTGATGAAAAAATTTGATGAAATATTTGAATGTCACACAAGTTTCATTTCATTCTATATTATTTTTTTATTATTCATTTATATTTTAAATGATTCTATATTATAATACCATTTATATTTTAATATAATAATATTTCAATTTTAGCTTAATAATGTGTCAAATATTTCAACTTTTCACTGCGATTGATGACAATTTGCTAAATTGAAAAACTTTCTTATTTGAAATAAGCAAATAGCTATTAGCTTTTTTCCACTTTGCTTATTGATTTAAAAAAAAACGAAAGAAAAACTCCTATATTTTAGAATATTTGTTTTATAGCAAAGAAATGTAAATTGATTTAAATGATATCGAAGTGTATTGTTTTTTTAAATCGGTTGATATTTTTTGAGTGACAAGCAATATTTGAAAAAAAGAAAAGTTATTTTTAATAAAATTAGTTTTTACGCAATTTTATTTCTAATGAAATTATCAAGATTACCTAAATAAGTTAAAATTGTTGCTACAAACAAATAAATTTGAAATGTTATCATATACTCCCATAATTGTTTTCGTTTATTCGTTTTCGTTTATTTCATTTGTTAAATTTGATTATTATTAATAGCAGTAAAACAAGTAATACTATAGAATAATACACGTCAAAATTCAAAATTCAGTAAGTGATTTGCACATTGCAATTGACAATACTTAGAGTATAATTATTGATGTACGTATTATCACTATCAAAAATAATGGTAAATCCAATAATATTAAATATCCATCACAAAAAATATGACCAATCAACCAATATGGTGAATCAATATGATCAGTGCGATTTATATTACCGCGATATTAAATCAACTGAATTAGCGTTTACGATTGAAAAATATTGGAATTACTAGTGGTACCACTACAAATATTATAACAATCGGAACAATGAAACCAAAATATGCCATCTTTAATTATAAAATTTCACATCAACAGTAACACGAATCATGTTTCGCAAATATGATATTAAATATCGTAGCGAATCGTAAAGAATAGCACAACGGGGAATTAAAATTGAAATTAAAATAAACATTTCAGGTATGTATGATAATTGTTGTAAAAATTATTAAGAAAATAATCAATAAACAGAGTAATTTTCAATTAGATAATTTATCAATATTATGTTGCGATCAATAATTACTATCATAGTATTATCAATATCTGATTAGTACTGATCATTTTTATATGATATTTGATAATGGCTATAATGAAAACAAATTAATAATTGTAAAAATAAAGTAATTAAATATATTACATTAATTTGCACATTATAAAATATTGCACATTTTAAACTATTCAATTAGTAACATATGTTATTGAAATGTGATGTTAAAATTTTAAACTATTTTATCAAAATGATAAAATATTTGCAAGATGATAGATAAGCTTAAATCAATTAATGAATGAATTCAATGAAATAGTTTGATGATTAAGCAATTTAAAACATTTGTAAGAGTTGATTATAAAATTAATTATTACTAGCTAGTAATTTTGCACATTTTTTACTTGTAATAAATAAGGGAAATTTTGATGATAATGATGATAATAATAGTGATAATGATAGTAATGATAATGATGATAATGACAATGACATTAGACATACTGTAACATTTGATGATATATTGAAATG
Organism: Wuchereria bancrofti; assembly: GCA_005281725.1. NCBI lineage: Eukaryota > Metazoa > Nematoda > Chromadorea > Rhabditida > Onchocercidae > Wuchereria > Wuchereria bancrofti. Next base: position 10,973 of record SSBO01000021.1, on the reverse strand, counting down.
ATTGCTTTTAATGTATTAATATATAAATTTATCTGATAAATTAGAATTACTGAATGAATAATTTAACACAATGAAAAAAAAATTGCTAAAAATTTAATTTTAATTTTNCACGATTCATGTTTCGTAAATATGATATCAAATATCGTAACGAATCATAAAGAATAGCACAATGGGGAATTAAAATTAAAATAAACATTTCAGGTATGCATGATAATTACTGTAAAAATTATTAAGAAAATCAATAAATAAAGCAATTTTCAATTAGATAATTTATTGATATTATATTACGAGTATTAATTACCATCATAGTATTATCAATATCTAATTAGTACTGATCATTTTAATATGATATTTGATAATGGCTATACTGAAAACAAATTAATAATTGTAAAAATAAGGTAATTAAATATATTACATTAATTTGCACATTATAAAATATTGCACATTTTAAACTATTCAATTAGTAACATATGTTATTGAAATGTGATGTTAAAATTTTAAACTATTTTATCAAAATGATAAAATATTTGCAAGATGATAGATAAGCTTAAATCAATTAATGAATGAATTCAATGAAATAGTTTGATGATTAAGCAATTTAAAACATTCGTAGGAGTTGATTATAAAATTAATCATTACTAGCTAATAATTTTGCATGTTTTTTACTTATAATAAATGAAGAACAATAATGATGATAATGATAATGACATTATATATACTGTAACATTTGATGATATATTCAAATGATTGTTTTTTAATGTTGTAATAAATAAATTTTTTTTTTAATTGGAATTACTGAGTGAATAACTTAAAGCAATGAAAAAAAGAATTGCTAGAAATTTAATTTTAATTTTACATCCTAACCAGAATATCATCATATATTTCATTTTACTAGCACTACTACTGCTACTACGATTACAAGTGCTATTACCATTTTATCGGATTAATTTTATCGGATTAAGTAACAATTCGATAGATAATTAGTTAGCTACTCGTTTCATTTTATAATTAATCAAATGCATTTGCTTAATAATAGGATGTCGAATCTAACAATCCTAAAAGTAGCTGTTCTCAATTTAATTTCATAATTATTTCATCGGTAAAATGAAATTTTTTTTTTGTTAACATAAAAAATGCAAAAGAAGTAAATTAAATTAAAGTTATAATAAAAAACAAAAAGCAAATGAATATTCTGCAATTTCTTTTTTCTTTTTCGTTTTTTTTTTATTCAAAATGATAAAATGTTATTTCCGAAAATTTTATTGGGGATAATTCGTTTTTTTCTCTTCAAACATACCTTAGAGAAAAGTTTTATCAGATGTGTCTGTATATGTGTGTTCAAGCACACTTTTTTGACTTCTTGTCTCTTTTTTATATAGTTTATGTGTATGTATATGTGTGTGTGTGTGTGCTTGCATATATATGTAAATTAGTTTGATAAAATTATCACCAAACCTTTCTCACCATACTTATATTTCAATCAAATGATATATGTAAGTGATATAAATGACCTTTGCTTCACTATGTACATATAATTTAAATTATCTAAAAATGATAAAATCATTTTTTAATCATCTTAGTAAAAATAAAAAGTACATGTATTTTCTCTTCCTTGACTTCTTGTCTCTTTTCTATATAGTTTAATGCTAGACTGTTATTTTAATGATTGAAGAAAACTGAGAATAATAGAGTGAATGAAGTAATTTATAAAAAGTCCAAGTTTTAGCTCACTTTATATTCACATTATTAATCTTGATAAGAGGATGTTATCATATATTATTACTATCATAATTTATCATTATTATCATTGTTGAGATCATGTCAATCATATCTATTCACAAAGATATTTTTATAAAAAAAAGTTTTTAATGTACAATGATGTTTAATCTTTATATGAACTATCATTCTCATTAATTCATTAATTTAATTTTAAATCAAAAAAGTTTGGAGAGAGAGAAAAAAAGGAAAATTTCCGATAAAAAGCATAAAAGGCATTTTTAGATTTGATATATTTACGAGTAATATATTTTAAAAAAAAGGAGGAGAAAAACGAGAGAAATTGAAATGATGGATGGATGGAAAGGAAGTAAAATCGATGATGAAAGAAGTGGAATGAATATTTCAAAATGTTTTTTCCCTCAATTTTTCTCTCTTTTTCTCTTTCTCTTTAAAAAATAGGAAAAAAAATCTATGAATTCTATTCTCTATCGATGTGTATTAACATATTTCATGTAAAGCAAAGAAAAAAACGAGAGAGAATGATTCTAAAGAGTAATCATTTTTATTCGCACGTTTCATCTTTTTCCGCCATCATTTAAAAAAAATTGTCATAGAAAAAAGAAAAGGGAGGAAGACAGGGAGAGAGAGAAAGGAAGAGGGAAAGAAAGCTTTTTCGAAGTGTCACATAAGTAACATTTCAATTATATTTTGTTTTGGAATAATTTTCTCTTTGGCTTTAATAAAAATCCTTCATCACTTTCTTAAAAATATAAGTTTAATAAGCTTTAGTTAAAACATATAGCAATCATTTCATTCAAAATTTTGACCAGCAAAATAGGATGAAGCAAACTATCATTAGGGGATTAGCTTATTATTAAACGAAGATAAAAATTAAAAATTTTTTTTTTGAAAATGTTAAAAAAATCATTCATTTGTTGTTAGCTAAACAAAATTATAAGAATGGGAAGAGAAAGAAGAAAAGGATTAAAAATATATATTAAAAAAATATACAATGTATTTAGTTGAATAGGGATGACAAATTTTTGAAATTGTTAAAACCACCTGACACAAGCAATTCGTAGCAACGCTTTTTATTGTTTTCTTTTTCTTTCTCTCTTTTTTTCCTTTTTTCCTTTCATATCTTTATTATAAGTGAAAATGAAAATATCAGGAAATGGCAATAAGCAAATTATATTTGGATAAGCTTTTTCATAAAAAATGTGGTATATCTGGGGGAGGAAAAATAAAAAACGAAAGCAAGGAAAAAGAAACAAAGTAGAATAAATGATAGAAAAATTAAAGCTAAGCATTAAAAATAAAAAGTTAAAAAAATGTACAATACTTCTAATTTATCATATACTCCACAGTCTTTAATTTTATTCTTCTTTTTTCAAATTTAAAAATTATTTGAAACGCACTACTGAGAGAAAAAAGAAAGAAAGAAACGAACTTGATGAGAAAAAAATGCAAATAAAAAGAAAAAATGTCTTTTTTTTAAATGAGATTGTTAAGACAGCTGCTACAAGATTTTTTTTAAATCTTGTAAAAAGAAGAAAAAAGAAAAAGGAAAATGACAACGGTCGAATATCATTTTCATTTTGAAAATTAAATTTAAATATTTTTGTTTCTTTCAATTTACATTTATAATTTCATTGCAAAAAAACCTAACATTTATTTATTTTCAATTTTACAATAATTTTGTAATAGTTCCAAAAAGGATTAAGAATGAAATGTATAATTCTACATATTATTTTCTGAAATTAAATGATTTCATTTATATTTATTAGTAAAAATTATTCAAATTTTGATATAAAATTCGCTAAGCTTTGTAACAAATAATATTGATTGCTATTAAATCTGATAAAAAAATATCTGAAGTAAATTGAAATTATTATACATTGAAATCAGATAGATAATTTCTGAAAACAAAAAAAATAAATGATAAATATGGGTGAGAGGAAAGAAAAATATTAACAGGGGATTCGACAAAAAAATAAATATTGTTCACCATATGTTTACATATGGTGGCGCTTTCATTCGATGATCATTGATGATCCATAAAGTTTTGCTACTTAAAATGTGATGATAACAAAGGTCATAGTAGTAGCTTTTGTGATGCAAAGGTCATAGAAACAATTTTACCGGTTTACTTCAAACTTTTTCAACCAAAACTTACCCCCACTTAATTATATGATATTTATATCATATTGAAGAAATTTAAAAAGCAAAATATAAAAAAGAAAAGACCAAAGAAGAAATGGTATAAGGCAACGACAAATGTAAAACATTTAACACCTTTTTTTCTTTTGTTGTTTATAAATTTCCTCTTTCTTCATTTTTCGTAGCATGGAATAAATGGAAATGAATGAAAGAAAAGAGAAAAATAAACAAACAGCAAACGAGAAAGCGAGCAGACAAAAAAACAAATAAGCAAATAAACAAGCAAACAAAGAGCAAACAAATAAACAATACAAAAACCAAACAACAAACAAGCAAACAAACAAACAAACAAGCGAGCAAGCAAATAAATAAGCAAACAAATAAACGAGCAAAGAGAGATAACACTGATTATGACCATTTCATTTTTTCCAAATTGCAAAATTTATTTTTTCTCCCAGATTTAACAATTGTTCTCATTTTCTTCTTGTTTTTTTGGTAAATTTTCATCTTTTTAATCGTTTTTTTTCTGGAAAGATTTAAGAAATTAAATAAGCAATAATAATAATGATAGTAAAATGGGGAACAAAATAGTAGAGCAAATGATGCGAATGAGAGGGAGAGAGAATAGCGGTGACAAAGTTTATGAAATCGTTGCATACATGAAAGAGGAATGATCGGATCGGTGTAGGACGATTCAGACGACCGCACACATTTTAGTAGCATCGAAGAGAACAGTAGCGGTTTGTGTGTTCCTCATTGGTTCAAAGAACATATTTTCCATTCTATTCAACTAAAATTGATAAGATGGACTGTATACTGCTATTACACAGACATGCACATACGTACACACACATACATACACGTACACATACACACATACACATGCGTACACACATATATGCACACACACGTATATCATCGTATATCAATATGAATAATTTTACTCAAATCTATCAATCATTTCGCAATTATCAGTTAGAATATAATCGCGATAATTAACTATTATTTATCTTAAAAAGAGGAAAATAGAAATTTTATTTAATGATTTGATTTTATTTAATGATTTGGTAAATTTTATGAAATTTTATTAAAATCACTAAGTAATGTTAGATAAGCTTATATGTAATAGATTGAATTGAAAACCTCAGATTGCAAATATAATATGTAAAATTGAAATAAAAATGTTTTTTTTTAAGTATTAAAAGTTTTAATAAAAAAAATTATTTGCTGAGATTGTTACCATTTTATTCATTTAATTGTTGAGTGAAAGCTAATCTTAGATAATTAATTTTTTTACTTAGTTTGAAATAACTTAACAATTTGCATAGAAAAAGAGTTTGGAAAAGGATAATTTTGAAATGATTAAGCTTAACCATATGAAATGATTTCAAAAAAAACATATGAAATATAAAATTACACTCACATACCATGCAAATATCATACATACAGTACGCTTAACTTAGCTTAAGTAATAATACTATGATATCAAAATAAACATTCCTTTTCATTTCATTAATTTAAAAAAATATATTATTTAATCAAAATACATTATTTGAATATATATTATTAAATTAAAATATATTATTTAATCAGGAATTAATAAGATTCATATCAAACTGTCAAACATTTAATAACATTAAATGCCATAATTATTATCTTAAATATAATATTCAGATGATTAGTATTAAAATAAAGGAATTTGATAACTTATTCGATTGCATACTTCATTTTTTATAAAGAAAATAAATTCAATGGAAGAAAAATTAACAATAACAAATAATAATAATAATAAAAGTATTTGTTTATTTAACTGTTCTTTGTTCTATCAATGTTTATTTAAATGAAGCAGAAAGAAGAAACTAAATCAATAAATAAACTTAATACAAATAAAAATGAATTGGATGAAAGAAATTAATAAATGAAATNAGATTTAACAATTGTTCTCATTTTCTTCTTGTTTTTTTGGTAAATTTTCATCTTTTTAATCGTTTTTTTTCTGGAAAGATTTAAGAAATTAAATAAGCAATAATAATAATGATAGTAAAATGGGGAACAAAATAGTAGAGCAAATGATGCGAATGAGAGGGAGAGAGAATAGCGGTGACAAAGTTTATGAAATCGTTGCATACATGAAAGAGGAATGATCGGATCGGTGTAGGACGATTCAGACGACCGCACACATTTTAGTAGCATCGAAGAGAACAGTAGCGGTTTGTGTGTTCCTCATTGGTTCAAAGAACATATTTTCCATTCTATTCAACTAAAATTGATAAGATGGACTGTATACTGCTATTACACAGACATGCACATACGTACACACACATACATACACGTACACATACACACATACACATGCGTACACACATATATGCACACACACGTATATCATCGTATATCAATATGAATAATTTTACTCAAATCTATCAATCATTTCGCAATTATCAGTTAGAATATAATCGCGATAATTAACTATTATTTATCTTAAAAAGAGGAAAATAGAAATTTTATTTAATGATTTGATTTTATTTAATGATTTGGTAAATTTTATGAAATTTTATTAAAATCACTAAGTAATGTTAGATAAGCTTATATGTAATAGATTGAATTGAAAACCTCAGATTGCAAATATAATATGTAAAATTGAAATAAAAATGTTTTTTTTTAAGTATTAAAAGTTTTAATAAAAAAAATTATTTGCTGAGATTGTTACCATTTTATTCATTTAATTGTTGAGTGAAAGCTAATCTTAGATAATTAATTTTTTTACTTAGTTTGAAATAACTTAACAATTTGCATAGAAAAAGAGTTTGGAAAAGGATAATTTTGAAATGATTAAGCTTAACCATATGAAATGATTTCAAAAAAAACATATGAAATATAAAATTACACTCACATACCATGCAAATATCATACATACAGTACGCTTAACTTAGCTTAAGTAATAATACTATGATATCAAAATAAACATTCCTTTTCATTTCATTAATTTAAAAAAATATATTATTTAATCAAAATACATTATTTGAATATATATTATTAAATTAAAATATATTATTTAATCAGGAATTAATAAGATTCATATCAAACTGTCAAACATTTAATAACATTAAATGCCATAATTATTATCTTAAATATAATATTCAGATGATTAGTATTAAAATAAAGGAATTTGATAACTTATTCGATTGCATACTTCATTTTTTATAAAGAAAATAAATTCAATGGAAGAAAAATTAACAATAACAAATAATAATAATAATAAAAGTATTTGTTTATTTAACTGTTCTTTGTTCTATCAATGTTTATTTAAATGAAGCAGAAAGAAGAAACTAAATCAATAAATAAACTTAATACAAATAAAAATGAATTGGATGAAAGAAATTAATAAATGAAATTATTGTACTTTATTTACCGTAAGTGAGGGAAAAAAATTAAAGAGGTAGGATAAAACATGTAATTAAAGTACATTTCTGTATTTTTTTAAACATTATAATCTTTTAAAAACCATATTTCATTTGTATTTATTGAAAATGAAAAAGTATTAAATAAATTATTGAAATATTTCTGAATGAATTAAAACCATTTTAGCCTTTTATCTTGATTTTTTTTAAATTATGCAAATCATATTTGAATAAATACAATGAACAATAAAAGAAAAATTTTGTGCTAAAACTACAAAAAAAAATTTGTGACGAAATATATTTTATTATGATTACTACTGTTATTATTACTGATTAAATATTCAGAAACATTTAAATCGTTAAATATATGTCATCCATTCATTTTCATCATAGATTAGGATAATATGTCATTGGAAGCGAAAAGGTTAATCACATATTAGACAATTTTAAACTTTTTTAAAGCTTTCCTAAATTTTCAATATTCTATCAACAAAGTAATACTTATATTTCCCTCTTTTCTTTTTCTTTCTCTCGCTTTCTTTTGCTTTTTTCCTTTGTTTCTGATTGTTATGAATGAATTTTGAAACGATGAAGCTGTTAGTAATTTGTTTTAAAAAAGCAAAAAAGAAAGAATAAAGGTGTAAGCAGAAAATATTTTCAACAAAATTATAGAGAAAAATTAACAACAAAAATAAAAATAAAATAAAACAGTAGTCAATTTTTTATCGCATTTGTTATTTTCGATGAAAACGAATGAATAAAAATGAATTAGCACAAAATGTAAGGTAAATTAACGTTAATTAATAATCCA
>SSBO01000055.1:5460-20307 GCA_005281725.1 Wuchereria bancrofti | reverse complement strand
AACGAAGTTTGTCCACTGATCATGAAAAAGTCTGATATAAACAAATATTCGTGAGAGGAATGATCCACCAATGCAAACTGTAAACTCTGAAATAAATTCTCAAATTGAAACTGCAATTTTGTTTCATCAAATACAGACAAATTGATGAAATTGCATTAAAGGACACATCAAGTTCAATTAATTATATGATTTTTTTGTAATATGAATGATTCCGTTACATATGGTTTGACTTCTCGTCCTTACCACGCTAATTTTTATGTGTAAGCTAAAATATCGTTAAAAATCATCAAATATTAGCATAAAAAACAAACCCTTTCGTTTGCTTGTTGCGTTGCATGCTGTACAATAACTGAAGGCATAAAGATTAAGTGAAGGCATAAAGTCGGATGATAACAAGCTGTCTCGATTACCCAGGGAAATTATAATATAATTTTAAGCAAATTAAGTATTAAGGAAAACCATAACATTTACGCAGTGATTAAAAAAATATTATCAAATATGTTGCTTGTTGTGATAGAAATGCCATATCGCATAAGAAATAATTTCTTCTTTTAATTAAAGTAATTTTTTTAAAAAGAAAAAAATTTCCATTGTTGTCATTTCTTCGAACATATCTGAGATTTTAAACTGAAAAGACTAATTGTCTTCATCGTATTTTGCCTTCATCGCCCAAAAGATCATCTTTAGTGGCTACATCAGCGAGTTAGAACTAACTGACCATTATAAATGGAAGTTGCTATGTTTATGGAATTTGCTGTGACAACTATTAAATTGAAATACATTTAAAATTAAAGAATGAGAAAGATAATGCTATTAATCATGCTAGTCAATTTTACACTAAATAAATTAAAAAGCATATAAATTGACATTAAAATGAACAAAGGACGTACCAGTAGACGGAACAATCTGGATGCGTATGTTTTGAAATAAGTAAAAAACATTTTACTAATAACGTCAACATATTCATCTCGAATCTAAATAAAAAGATTTACAAAACATCAGCAGATATACAAATATGCATTGTCATGATTAATTAAGACTCTTATATCAAATTTCCTTAGTTATAATTTACTTTCATTTCATTTGAATTAAGCAACATGAGAGAAAATTAGTTGGCACTGATTAATAAAAGTGACATCACTTTAGTGAATAATGATAGCGGTATGGTGTAAAATGAGGCTTAAATTATAATTAATTGAATAAAAGTATTATATGACAGAAATAGGATAAGAATCAATTATGAAGAAGAGTAACACTAACTTATTTCAGACAATTTCTGTCGTGGAAGATTTGATAATTTAATTTATCATTTTGGGAAAGGTTCTTGATTGCAGGAAGGTTGTTGATTGGATGTAGATGTAAATAGGTGGGGTAACGGGGGAATATAATAATTCCTTTATTAATAAAAGCAGTAGTACAATAACTTGATAGTGAACAATTCAAATTGAACTCTTCTGATTCTTGGTAAAAATACACAACGCAAAGCAATATGTGTAAAAGTATATAATTTACAATATAGGGTTGACCAGACGAAAGAGTAATCAGTCTAACAAAGAGCTGTTGATCTGGTTTACAAGCAAATCTATTTACTAGTTGACAAGCCAAAAAGGACATCAGTTAAGCTTTCTTGTTGTTAAAAAGTTGTTAACCTCGTAGATTCAAGGGTAATTTACAATTAGTGGAACAATAATGAGGTCAATTAAATAAGGAGCTGGTACCGTGTAAACAATATGTAAACGATTTACAGGTTAAACATAAGATTGGAAACAAAGAGTCCTAAGAATAAACATTATTGCGAAGAATTTCATAGAACATATTTCTTACTCATATTCACAAGTCTCATATAATATTTTAGAGTTTCGCGATATTAAAATCCGGCGACAAGCATGAGCTCCTCTGGATTCTTTTCGAGCTTCTGCTATAGTGATCGTCTGCATGGTACACAGCAATAAATTTTGCAGCTCGAATGTTTCGATAAGATCCGAATTCCAAATTAGTCCACGATCTACAGTCTTCAGATGTTTTTGTTCACCAAAGATAGTTTCCATCTTTTTGATACCTTCCTGAAATTCGATTTTGCATTGCTAGAATAAATCTTTATTATTTCATTATTATTATTATTATTAAAATCATTATTGCTTTTAAAACCCTATTATTGCTTGGTAACAAGCATAATGATGGGTAGGTAATTCTAGAAGTGAGAAAATAAAGGGAGATAATAAAGGGATAGAATAGGAAAGAGAAGAAAAAAGCGATTAAAAAAAATTTAGATCCTTCCATCAAGTCTTTTTCCTGTTAATTGCTTATTTAATACCATTTATTCAACTAAATGAATTAGTTCTTGTTGGCAATCTTCTAGCAAAAAAATATGATTCGATTTCTATCAGTAAAATGAATTTATCCATTACAGTAGTTATGCTATGATATGAGCAATTGTCTTCTCTATTATTTAGCTTCTAACTCTCAGTTGTTTACTTTTTATTCATTAGTTTTGGTTTAAAAGGTTCATTTCATAGCTGAAGTTCAAACCAATGTCACAAATTGTTTAACACTTTTACACCCGTCGAATATCGCCTCGTCGAAAGACAGCAGCATGTTGCGTTTTTACATTGTTTTTTGCATTTTTAACCTTAAAGCACCAGTATAAATGTTGCCTTTTGCAAAACACATTTTATCCACATTAGCAAGCGTAGCTTCACCAACATTAGGCGGTAAATCCGGAAGTTTAGAATTGGTTAATTTTGCTTGTTCCAATATGCTGTAAATATTTGATTAATAAAGCTTCTGAAAGTTACTATTAATACTAGAAGGTTTGATTAATTTTTTAAAAAAACGACAAAACTGAGTTAAATTTCAATTTTCAGTTTCCCACACACAAATTATGCTACACTATCTTATTCTATTTTCCATTCTAATATGTACATAATTAGAAATGAAAAAACATGTTTTTCTTTTAAAAAGAAGTACTTATTAGCACAAGCTCGTCCAAACACGACAGTATCGACGAGAGAATTAGCGTCAAGTCGATCAGCACCATGTACTGAATATGCTGCAGTTTCGCCACGTGTAAATAATCCTGAGACTAACTGCAGTATTACATTTTTAATAGTTTTATTTATTTATTTTTTACCACATTTTTGTTATTCATTTGAAATTATTTACATTATTTAACTTGTCATCTTTTCCTATTTTCCTGTCTTTTATTTTATAATTATATTATTCTTTTTCCTCAAATATCTTTCCAAACAATGAAGGATTTTTCAAGTATCAAATTTATGAAAAGCATTCATTTAATTATTATTATTATTCATCCTTTCTTCCTCACTTACTTTGCAAGGATATTACTTGAAATTTGATAGGATGAAACTTACTCGATCACCTTCATTGTGGGTGTTAGCCAAATAAAATCGTTAAAACAAATCTTTCTCATTCAACGCATTCATCTACACCAATTACAATAACAAACAAGGAAGGACTTTGAGCACACGGAAGTTATATTTAGACTGGACCCCAACTTTCACAACAGGTGCTATTTTGAACATAGCTCATTAGTGATAATGCAGGAAAATTATCAGTTATCAACCTAATTCCACATATTATAAAATTTTAATTACTTCCGCAGCTGTATGTGATAATTTAAGTAAATTGTCATTCTTCAGTATAATTATTTAGTGTTATTTTAAGTTAATTATTTAATACAGTTAATCACAAGAAGAAATCCAGTTCTTTATTTCATCTTTTTCAAAATCAAAAAGAAAATAAAGAACTATTTTTTAAAAAGCCCTAATAGTGCAAATAATATGTCAACATTGAAGGTTTCAAATGGTTGCCGGTGGTGCGGAAACCTGCCTGTTATTTTAGTATTGCTACCGATGCTTTCCGGATGAAAGAAGGATATTACTATCACGAAACAAAGTGTTGACAGTAATTTTCGAAACGAGGATGCAATCAAATTTAAAGTGAAGCATGAAGAACACAAATATTGAGTATTTGTAATAGCTAAAAATATTCAATATTTAAATATGCAATAAATTTTCTAATCATTTCAGTGAAATCATAGGTAAATTTAAAAATGTATTACATTAATAAAGAAAGATAATTTATGTTAAAACATAGAAAGTATATATAATTACAAAATTAAAAATAATTGTTTATTTCAAACATATCATTTTATTTATTTTAGTAGTTTAAATTTTGCAAAATTGCACAGCGATATATCAATTATTAAGAAGATAGACTGATGTTGCACGATATGCAGGACCACCACCGCCACCTGTGCTACTACCACCTGGACTATCAGGACGACCACTTCGGTCTGAAATACTGCTGCAATCGTATAATAATATAAAATAGGAAAAAAGATAAAATAGGAAAAAAGGAAAAATAGGAAAAAATAAAATAGGAAAAAAGAAATTGTGCATAATTTAAATAATATAAAATGATAGATATAGATAAAATGAGTACTACATATGTTGAAAAAAAATATTTTATAAGTTTTTCCCATAATTGCCCTTTATTATTTAGTTATTTATTTAGAAAATTTTCTTTTCATATTGTTATAAAGAATTAAGCAATTATGTATTTTTTATTTGAATTATTTATCGAATTGTTTCAAATATTCAAAAAGAATAACTGAATGATATCAATGTTGAAAATAGCATAAGCAATTTAATTAGAAAGAAATATGAAACCCGTACTACCACTTGGACCGATATCAGATTAAATTTTTTAAACATTTGAATGATAATTTGTGAAAATTTTCTACAGCATTATATTTCAGCATGTTTTTAATGCTATCCAATTTAAAATTTTGAATAAATTTTAAAAATATTTTGCATAATTTAAATTTTCAATTATCATTTGAAATAAATAATGTACCAAGTTGATCAGCAGTATTTCCAAATGCAAAGTTCATATCTTTAGCTTTACTGGTACCACGACTGGGAGCACTCATATATGCACTGGTTAAAGCACCAGGACTAGCACCTGCGAAATACAGTGAAAATTCCTTTAATCCACCACCAGCAACCGTATTACCTTCATCACTTTCTTTCGCTCCTATTGTATGTCCACCTCCAGCTAACATTGATGATAAGTACTGTTCAACTTCAGCACCTGCACCGGTTTGACTTATTGCACCAATACTAATCGTACTTTTGGCACCATGAACAGCGCTAACATCGCTTGGTGCAGGACTTTTAGTATCATAAGCACCGCCACCACCAGCAGTTACAGGAATAGGACTTTTAATGGCACTAGGAACACCAGTGGCAGGGCTCGTAATACCGCTAACACCGGTAGCAGTGGAAATCTTAGCACCACTAGTACCGCTAGCAACAGGACTTGGTACACTGCTAATACTTGCAACAGTAGAAATTTTGGTACCGCCAGCACCGCTAGCAACGGGACTTGTAATACCGCTAACACTGGTAGCAGTTTTTGCACCATCAGAGATAATAGTACCGCCAATATTGCTACCACTACGACTTTTTCCAATAGCAGCAGAAGCAGCGATATGTGCGGCTGATATTGCTTCAGCACCACTTTTTGTTGACGTACCTGATGCAACCGCATTTGCTGCAAAACAAAAAAAAAAAAATGAAGCTATAATAAGGCTATGAACATGGCTAACACCGGTAGCTTAAGAAAATTTAAATAACAAATCATTGATTACTGCATTAATTGGTTCTTCTTAAAAAAAATTAAAAATTTTTCTGCTATTTTTTTAAAAAACTATATCAATTATTTTTACCTAATTTCATCACAGTTGAAAGAAGTGATTCACGAAGGAAAGTAATTTCTTGCATCATTTGTTTAATAATTTCTTCTAAACGTTTATTTTCATTGGTTACCAATTCCAGAACCTCTTTTAATTCATTAGTCTTCTGCATCTCACCAACTTTTAAACCTTTCCATAAATTTGGTATAACCACTTGAATAGGAGCTAAATATAAAATTAAATATGAAATAATTGTTATTAGTAATATGAACAGAAATTAAGATTTTATAAATTTTCCATCGTTTTTTTTATTTTTTATCAATCTTTTGAATAAAAAAGTGCAATTTAAAATTTCATATATGAAATCGAATTATAACAGCATTTGATCAATTTGTGTTAAAGATGATTCCAGTTTAAGATTTATTTATTATCATCTAATTTTATAATCCAATTTAATGTAATCCGAAATAAATTTCCCATATTTAAATGTATATAATTTTAAAATTCATAATAAATGCATACTTATTATTTAGTGTAAAATTAATTTATGAACCGTATAAAGCAACTAAATTTTTCCTAAGCCATTTTTTTAAAACACAAAAAAAGCAAAATAGTTTAAAAGAAAATTGTATTTTTTTACTATGGAAAAAAACTTTTTTACCTCCATTCTTTTTGCCTTTCTTATCTGAAAATTATTATTTTTCAAATAAGCAATAAATAAAATAGACAAAAAAATTTTAAAAAACGAAAAGATTGCTCATTTCATCATAATTTTTATTTTATAAATTAATAGCTCTTCTAATGAACATAAACAACCTTCCTTTAATTAATATATTAACTAAGAAATATTCGAATAATTTTAAGCAATTTTAAGAATAATTTCCAAAATATTATTCCACTAGCGAATATTCTTGAAAAAAAGATCATAAACAACAAAATGGAAATGATTAACCTAATATATAATTTAGTGATAATCTTGCTTCATTCATTTCTTATTTGTTTTTAAGAAATTATCCGAAAAAAAAAGAAAGAAAAACTGCGTATTTTTTGAAAACTTTATGCCGATTTATTGAATTAAAAAATGATGCAAGGTAATTTAATAACTGTTGCAAAAATTCAATATGATGCGAAATAAAATTGCTATTTCAAATAAATTAAATAAATTTTAAGACTAATCCTAAAATAATGATAAAAGATAATAAGTTAATTAATAAAAATTATTGAACTTGCCATCTTCATCAGTTGTAGTAAGACTTTCATCTTTTTCTTTTTTCTTTTCAGCTTTTCCCTTTCCTTCTTTAGCTTTCAATATTTCATGTTCGGTTGACAATATGCTCTCTTTATCCTTATACAAATCATTAATTTCTGTTTCCAATTTAAGATCATCGTAACCTGGCTAAAAATTTTATTCTATTAATTAATTAATTAATTAATTAACCAGTTAATTAAATAACATTACACAATCATTTATAACAATGAAAATTGAACAAATACACAACTTTCACAAAGATTTTAATGAAATTATTTTAATTAGATCTAACGTAATTTGTAAGTCTAACATAATTATACACATAACATAAAAGTTAAAAAAAAGTTCGAAGCATTATTCTTCAATTTAATTAACTGTAATAATTATTTCGAATGCATTAATTTAAAAGATTTTAATTGCTAATTGTGTTAAAACGTGGAAAAAGTTCCAATTTGGAAGAATTTCTTCTCATGATTACATTATTATTAATTTATTAAGAAAAAATTTACTGCTAAAATTTCACTGCACTTATTTTTCTTAAAATTAACCTTAATTTACTTATCTAAACAAAAAAATATACTGGATGAGTTGAAATATGTATTCTATTCACTAGTTTATTTAACCCTTGTAAAAATTAAGTTCTAGAATTTAAAGATTTAATTCATTCAAAAATTTTGCTTACTGTTGGGACAAACTTTTGTCCTGCTTTTGTTACCAGTTTACCCATAATCTTTGGTACTTTATCTGGTATTCTTCTATCGCTATATGCTACAAAAAAGAAAAAAAGGTTAATTTAATTATGGCATAAGAATTTGTTGCAGAAAATACCAAAAAATTCTAATATTTTAGTACAAAAAATACTAATTTTTGTGCCATCTAAATGCTTTGAAACATTTTTTCTCTTCAATGAATAAATTATCCATCTGTTGCAAAAATCATATTAAAAATTTATATGAATGTCGACTTAAATTATAATCCGAAATATTTCAAAAGCTTAATTAAATTTCTATTCTTTCTTTAAATTTTTAGAAAATTTAAACTACATTTTATTCCTAATTTTAAACCAAAAAGCTTTAAACTATTATCACATTATATTCTTCTGATAACTTTTAAAGAATTTTAAAAAATAAAATTAGATAAAAATTGGAATGAGAACAATTATTTATACCTCTTACACGTATATCCAATACACCTACGTCAGCTCCCTCAACAAATGGTTTCCTTGGATCATAACCTTCAGGTGATGCTATATACTCTACCACTAATTTCGTTTTTCCTGGCTTTCCAGGCTAAAACAGAACAAACACTGACAGCATAGTTTTCAGGTTGAAATAAATTGGTGACAATGAAATTTCAGGTTGAAACAAATTGATGGCATGACATTTCAGGTTGAAAAATTAATGACAATGACATTTCAAGTTGAAACAAGTTGGTGGCATGACATTTCAGATTGAAAAATTGATGACAATGACATTTCAGGTTGAAACAAGTTGGTGGTATGACATTTCAGATTGCAAAATTGATGAAATGACATTTCAAGTTGAAACAAATTGATGGCATGACATTTCAGGTTGAAAAATTGGTGACAATGACATTTCAGACTGAAACAAGTTGGTGGTATGACATTTCAGATTAAAACAAATTGATGACTAACGTTTTCATGTTGAAACCAATTGATGACAAGAAAATGCAAAATGACATACCAATGGTAAAATGTTTGTGCAAACAATGCAAAACATTAAAACAAATTGTGATGAAATGATGAAAGCAATTTATATTCGAAAAAAAATCTTTGTTATGTTATTAATTTACTATTATTAATTTAATTTAATTGTTTAAATTCGTTTTTTTTAATTCNGGTAAAATGTTTGTGCAAACAATGCAAAACATTAAAACAAATTGTGATGAAATGATGAAAGCAATTTATATTCGAAAAAAAATCTTTGTTATGTTATTAATTTACTATTATTAATTTAATTTAATTGTTTAAATTCGTTTTTTTTAATTCACAAATTTTTTTTGTTATGCTATTAATAAAACATGTACTAATAGAAGAATATTAATCAGTCAATAAATCAATTAATCAATCATTCGGTTATATAATCAACTATACAATTCATCAATTAATTATCAATCGATCATTTAATATTATATGTTTAACTATGTCAAATTACATGTTAATAAAAAATTATATAAATTGATGAAAAAAGAAACAGAAAGTAAAATTCTGTCGGTTAAATTAATTAATTTTTAATAAATTTGAAAAAAATAAAGAAAAATATTAAATAAATAACCAATCGTCGTAAAAAAAGCTCCTTTTTCAGGCCTGGTTTTACGAAACCAAGCGGTGGCGATACCTAAATTATTTTTCCTCACGTTAATAACATTTCAATTTTTTCTTTTTCATTGAATAGAATAAAAAATATAAGCAAATTATGATACAAATTAATTTCTCAATTATATCAATCATTTCCAGCTGCTTTTTTTTTATTTTCTACCGATTTCAAAAAATTTCAGAACAAGATTCATAGATCAATAAGATAAAAAATAAGTTTAAACTATTACAATTACAATTGTTAAATTAAATTACTTTCTGTAATAATAACAATAATTTATCATTAAATTTAAAATTTTTCATTTTTTCCTGAAAATTTTTCCCCAAAGAACAAATAATTTAATGAAGGGAAAATATGCTAAAAATCAATAATATGTATGCAATTTATAATGTTAGAATTACAAGAAATAATTATAATGCAAAAGTATGTTCAATTATGAATGTTAGCTAATATTAATTAGCATATTGTAATAAATGCTCCAAAACGTCTCATATTGATTTTATAGTACGATAATGACGTTGTTTATTTATATAGTTTCATCATTTAATAAATTAACCAAAAAAAAACTAATAACAAATCATTTATCAATGTTAAATTCAGCAAAACACTTTACCCTATATAAATTGTAATGTTTTTGCTTTAGTTTCACTTTAAATGCTAATCGTTCGGTACCAATTGCTTCAAGGATATGTGTTGTTGTACCACCTGTGCATGGTACCTATAGTGATAATTCTTTCAAAACATTACTGTATTATGGAATTATTTTTCCCAAAGAACAAATAATTTAATGAAGTGAAAATATGCTAAAAGTCAATAATATGTATGCAATTTATAGTGTAGAATTATAAGAAATAATTATAATATAAAAGTATATCCCATTATGAATGTTAGCTAATATTAATTAAGCATTTCATATGAATGTTAGATTTCGATTCATAAAATATACTTGAGGATTAATATGCAATTCTTTATTGTTTATTAGCTCATATATTCAACTTTCACTTTTTTTAATTTTTTGCTCATTTCTTATTAAGCTTTAAACAAAATATTAATTGTATTTAGTTTGGAATTTGAACAAAACAAATGAAGGATAAAATAGATGCAAATATAATTTCAGAAACTTTCCTAATTGCTGAGTAATTAAGTACAAAATTAATTTAATATATCTACAAACCTGTATCATTGCTGGCGTACATTGCAAGTATGACATAATCTGTACAACGTATCAGTTACAACCGTTTAATTATTTGAAAATAAATAATGATTAAAATATCGAGAAACTTGATAGTTTTAAATTGTTAAATTGAACTGCTTTAACAAAATGCAAATTTTATAAAATGCAACATTTACAAATTCATATCATCGTTCTGATTGAAATATTAACAACAAATGTCCAATACTATAAACGATTAAATTTTTATAAATTACACATATGATCGAATTCAATCATCAGATCCAATCATCACTCGAATTAGTAAAAATTTGAGTCATTAGTAAAAAAAGCAGACATATGAAAATGATTATGTCTGGATTTAAAGTACTATGTACATAATTTGTTCATACACATTTCAATATTAATAAAACTATGCTTCATTCGTTTTTCTTTTTCTTTATTTTAAGTAGAACTTCGATCTTTTAAATTGTTATGAAAAGTTTTAATAGCAAATTTTATGGAATTAGCAGACGTGAATGCTATATTTCACAGATGAAGGAAATAGTATAGTACAATAATAAGTGAATCAATGTTTCATAAAAACACGTTGTCGAACAGTTATATTTTCAGTTCTTTTCAACATACGTCTTCCATCGTTCTTTACTATTTCTAATTTCTCGTGCACAAACAATCTTTGCAAAATTCACTGATAAATTATTTTGCTGCCTAGAGATTTCAGCACTAAAAAACACTGAAGTCAAAATCAGAAAAGACAAAATTCTGTCATAACATAAAATATGGCTTGTCAACCATTTTAAAAATAAAAAAATAGAGATGCTTTATAGTCAAACTTCCATTACTGATAATCAATAGCATTGAAAATCACTATGTTTATCTTTCCTAATCTGAATCATATGGAATTATAATCAAAAAAAAAGTTTTAAAACAAACGATTCACCTGGAATACCTGCGTGACAATGATTGCTTACAGTTATAAATCAATTTCATCGCATCATGTTTTGGCAAAATTGCTTCGGAATATCTAAAAATCAGCAAAATTTTAAAGATTTTTGCTCATCCAATAAGTGAAATAGTGTTTTTCATTCTAAATATTACCGAACAATGACACTGCTCGACACAGCATCAATGTCACACGGAAACCTCGTAGGAATTTTCAAGTTATTATCAGTGATAACTAAACTGATAAATTACTAGACTGTTTTCTGATAATACTGTCGGAAAACCGAAAAAATATTTATTACAGTGTTTAGAATAATGCTAATGATTCATCACTATAAGCCAATTCGTTATTCCTTTGTTATACCCTATTTTTTGAAACAATGAATTCTTTATCTAAACCTCAAATAAATGTACATCTACTGCCTTTATTGTAAATATTAATCTGCTAAGTCAGCCCACTTCCTACATCTTTCAAAATCCTCTCTAATGAGTTGGTAAAAAAGAAACGATCGGTGACAGTTTCCTCATCCTGCTACTTAATAGTACATCCCTTCGCTGTTTCAATTATTCGACTGTGTATTGTATTGAGTCACATTTACGAAAATAAACGATATCTGGGTCGATCTCGCTCACAGACAAGAAGCAAAAGTTTAAGTTCTACAAACTTAAAGTAAGTCAAGTGGACTTAACTAACCTAAATCATCTACTCTTCTGACCAAAAAGTTACATCAAATTCATAAAAAATTTTGGTGCCTAGAACCGGGACGGAGAACAGAATTACAATGGCATTTACTACTATTGTATCAAACCTGTAAAAGACCGTCTAGAAAGATTATTGAATGAGGTAAGTGCTATAGATATCCAATCGCCAGAACCAACTTTACCGAACCACGAACCACTTCAAATTAACGAAACAAAAGATCGACTCGTAGACTTTTTTTTTCTTCGACTGCAAATGTGCATCGACTCTATCGAAGTGTTAAATAAGCAGTGGATAGAATATACCCAAAAATCAAAAACGAAAAAGGAAGATGAGGAAAACTACGCACAAATAGCCACGGGAGAGCGAAATTCCTCAGAATTAGAAACTTTTTGGAAATTAGAACTGATGGGAATCAATGACCAACCTAACGCTAATGACAATGAAGAAGCGCTAAAACAATTCAAAAAGTCAATAATCAAGTGCAATGGAAGATATAGAGTCCGTTGGCCATGGAGAGAAATTAAAGGCAAATTAAGCAACAATTACGGTCAAATTAAACAACAATCGGTCTCATCAAACGATTAAAAGAAGAATCAATTCTTGATCGATATGACAACATAATGAAGGAACAGAAACAGTTGGGTATTGTCGCGAAATTTTGAATTTGTTGCTTTATTGTTAATTACCTCAAACTTGGGTAATTAAACCAAATTTTAAAACACAGAAATTAATGTGTTTAAAACACGAAACACTTGAAGATACAACTCTTTAGTATAAATTAACAGTATAACATAAGCGGATAAAACTAAAGCGTTTAGAGCCCTTGACCCAACCAAACCATATAAGAAAGAAAAAAACTATAATAATGATTTAGTAAGGAAGGGGGAGGGATTACTGGATGATTTGAAGAACAAGAAGATTAAAAGTCACTTAATATAGTAATATAAATGTATAAGGAGATTTAATTTAAATAAAGAAAGTGTTAACATGAATTGTTAGCCTTTAGCTACACATTCTTAATTTTACAACCTTGTCAATTATCAATTAACATATCAATTAATTTTATCACCTTTGTTCTTCGTCTTTAACGACACTGCCAGCCGCGAGCGCGAGCCTTGTTCGTCTGGCAATCGGATCATCCTCCTTCATCGTGTTGACACTTTGTCGATCTCTCGTATCATTCTCCTTAATCGTATTGACGCGTTGTTGATCTTTGGTGGAGTACTTCGAGAGGGTATAAGAGGAGTCTTCCGCTTGCCATCTCTATTACTGCAGCTCGCACAGCTCCATCTTTCCCTTTTTTCAGTTCTCTTATCTTTGCTAGTTTCCAGAGCCCCCGAGGTGTATCGGGCTTATCAAGCAAAACAATTCCTCCCTTCTTTGGTTTACCCTCCTTCGTCGATTTTGGATGTGAATGCTTTCTCTAGGTTCGTTCTCTGAGGCTGGTGAGGTATTCTTTTTTCCATAGTTTCCAAAAGATGTCCAGCACTTTCAACGTGGACGTCCAATACTGCAAGAGCTTTTGTTTCGAATCTAGTTTTCCTGGTACGTAGTCGTCGTGTTCGCCTCTCATTGAAGGTAAGGCTAAGGAGGCTTTAGGTTGTATGAAATCCACAGGTCGTATTACTATGCAGTCTTCGAAATTAGCGTATGTTAAAGGTCGAGTATTTAGGATTCCTTCAACTTCGGTGAGGAGTGTTACAAACTCCCTTTCTGCTAGTAACTTCCTTCCACTCGCTCTCCTCATAGTCGTTTTCGTTAATCCAATAAGTCGTTCATACAGTCCTCCTTCCCATGGTGCTCTCGGTGTGATGTTTTTCCAGACGATGTTCTTCTCTGCCATGTATCTCATAAGTTCGTCACCTTTCTCCTTTAAAGTTTTGAACACCAGTTGGAATTGATTTGCATTGTCGCTCAAAATCCTCTCCGAATATCCTCTTCGAGAGACAAATCTTCATGTGCAAAAATGTTTCTGCTGTTAGATCGTCCGCTGCTTCTAAATGTACTGCCCTGGTCGTGAAACAAGTAAATAAGGCGACCCATTTTTTCAATACTCCGATTGCTGTCTTTACTGACAGTGGTCCCAAGTAGACATTGGAGAAGGCGTTCATCCGTTTCACTCATGTGTCCGGTAGTGTTGACATCCCTGGCAGTTTGTAAGGTTTCGCTAACCATCTTTTGCAACCTCAACACCTGTTTATTATTTACCTCCATACGACCCTTAAGGATTCAGTATTTGAGTCTGATTTCGGCTAAGGTGTGGGCTACCCTGCATGATATAATGCTTCGCGTTGTTTCTCTATTAACATCTCCGTTACTGTATTGTAGATAAATTGGATGCTTGCATTGTTCCTCTAGTTCTGCGTTCTCTAATCGACTTCGAGACTTCCACAAATTTTCTTCGTCGTAATACAAGTTCCACTCTGTCCTTTCTTCTTCAGTTATCGCTTCGCTTTGTGCCTGCTTTATTAGAGCCCATTCGGCTAATTTATAATCCTCCGCTGATATTTGAATTCCATTTGTTGACAATATACTTAACCATGATAATTTGCCCTTAGTTACTTTCTTTATGAACTTGAACCCAGATGGTAGTACAGACTATTTTCGACCATTTGCTGAATCGGCTGGCGTCGATAATTTGAAACTTCTCGTTGTCGACTTGTTCTGTTATTCCCTTTGCAGCAAAGAGGACAGCTCGCGTTTCGATTTCGCACTCTTCTCCGCATC
>SSBO01000054.1:0-20420 GCA_005281725.1 Wuchereria bancrofti | reverse complement strand
ATCGGATTTCCACGTTTCTCGGATATAATTACGATAATCACATGCCGACGGTGCACTGCGAACCACATTTATTCTGTCTAGATGATGTGAAATCCTTGGAGATACAAGAATCCGAAATGGTTCCTCATATAAGCATTTTTTTGTCTTGTTAAATTTCTGTTCTGATGAAAGAAAGAATTGTCGCAAACACGAGCTTAAATCAATTTTTTCACCATGCGGCACCTTAAACAACTCATGCTGTGTGTAACATAATAAACGCAGTGGAAAGAGATTCCGTTCCAGATAATTGGACAACTGCAACAATTTCGAAATGCAAATTATGAATTTAATGTTGACAAGAAATAAACTGCATGCATTAGGGAGAATTATAAATGAAAAATATGACAGGAAAGAAGAAGTTTTGTCTTCTCCTTCTTAGTTGTTCAAAATTAATAATTTTCCACATGTAACTTTGCAAGAAATGTTCGTGTTACATTATATATTCTGGTGTGAAAATTAATTTTAAAGGAAGCATTACTTAGCTAACCAGTAAATAAGGTATAATCCAAGAGAACTGTTACAGGAAAAGTTTTCCTGCACTTGGAGTTTTATTTCGACGTAAAGTTTCTGCAATGCATGTTTAAATGGCATTGTACAACCAGCAGATAGAAGAAAAGGTTATTACTAGAGATGAAATAATGAAAGGTTGATTTATCTCCGAGCATGACTTATGATCTTCTACTTCACTTATTTCCTATCTAACAATAAAAGTATTCTGAAGTCTGATCACTGTTTTACATTCATATTCGTGAAATATTTTTAACTGCTTATTTCCTGAAATTATTTAATTCAAAATTCTTGTTGTGATGACAGATGCTTTTTTTCAATCGAACTCAAACGAGTCAATATTTTCAGTGAAGAATGTCAAAACTTTCAATGAAAAATGTTCGATTAATGATTCGCTGAGCAATAATTTTGATTTTNTTATAGCAGTGGCGTTTGCAATAGCGTCGTCATTAATCATAATAATTTCT
Organism: Wuchereria bancrofti; assembly: GCA_005281725.1. Classification (NCBI taxonomy): domain Eukaryota; kingdom Metazoa; phylum Nematoda; class Chromadorea; order Rhabditida; family Onchocercidae; genus Wuchereria; species Wuchereria bancrofti. The sequence goes on along the minus strand of SSBO01000054.1, from coordinate 19,407 downwards.
TCTAAACGAGGAAACTTTTTGAATAAATGCCTATATACTAAAATTATTTTTAATGTAAGATTGAAATATGAATCGACAAAGTCGAATTGCATGATGTCCTGATAAACTGCAGCTTCTTGTTTTGGATCGTATTCACCAGTACCAAAAACAAAAATAACAGGAATATCTGGCTCCATATCGGATTTCCACGTTTCTCGGATATAATTACGATAATCACATGCCGACGGTGCACTGCGAACCACATTTATTCTGTTTAGATGATGTGAAATCCTTGGAGATATAAGAATCCGAAATGGTTCCTCATATAAGCATTTTTTTGTCTTATTAAATTTCTGTTCTGATGAAAGAAAGAATTGTCGCAAACACGAGCTCAAGTCAACCTTTTCACCATGCGGCACCTTAAGCAACTCATGCTGTGTGTAACATAATAAACGCAGTGGAAAGAGATTCCGTTCCAGATAATTAGACAACTGCAATAATTTCGAAATGCAAATTATGAATTTAATGCTGACAAGAAATAAACTGCATGCATTAGGGAGAATTATAAATGAAAAATATGACAGGAAAGAAGAAGTTTTGTCTTCTCCTTCTTAGTTGTTCAAAATTAATAATTTTCCACATGTAACTTTGCAAGAAATGTTCGTGTTACATTATATATTCTGGTGTGAAAATTAATTTTAAAGGAAGCATTACTTAGCTAACCAGTAAATAAGGTATAATCCAAGAGAACTGTTACAGGAAAAGTTTTCCTGCACTTGGAGTTTTATTTCGACGTAAAGTTTCTGCAATGCATGTTTAAATGGCATTGTACAACCAGCAGATAGAAGAAAAGGTTATTACTAGAGATGAAATAATGAAAGGTTGATTTATCTCCGAGCATGACTTATGATCTTCTACTTCACTTATTTCCTATCTAACAATAAAAGTATTCTGAAGTCTGATCACTGTTTTACATTCATATTCGTGAAATATTTTTAACTGCTTATTTCCTGAAATTATTTAATTCAAAATTCTTGTTGTGATGACAGATGCTTTTTTTCAATCGAACTCAAACGAGTCAATATTTTCAGTGAAGAATGTCAAAACTTTCAATGAAAAATGTTCGATTAATGATTCGCTGAGCAATAATTTTGATTTTTTCTCTAATTAGAAGTGAAACTTCTATTCAGAATCACTCCACTTCTGCTGACTTTAGTATTTCGAAAATTGTTTTGTATCCAATCGTCCAATCTCAGCTGTAAGCACTACAACAAATAAATAAATTTATTTGTCAATGATGTCAATGATTTCCGAATCTTCGCAAATTTAAGTTCGTTTAGTCGCAAAAACGCTGCAAACGTTTTTTTAAATAACTTTTCTTTACAATCTGTAAATATTTTAATAAAATGACAATGAAATGCTGCAATATGATTAAAGCATAACTGGAATAAAATTCAGAGGGGATTCTGAATTGCAGATTTGGGTCGAAACTGCTGAATATATAATTTGAAAGTGATCGGAGGGCGAATTGGGGCAAATTAAATTAAAGCAGTCAAAGGCAAATTAGAGGTCAATGTCCACTCATAATATCTAGATAGTGGGACTAATATGTAATGCATGAATTCCACAAAAGGTTGTAACTGAATAAAAGACACACTTCCTTCTTATCTCTTCAGTCCAAAAAACTGTTGTATCTTATGAAAAGATGCACAATAACATTTAACTTGATAGAACCTGCTTGGCTAACTTATCATATTTAAATGATTAGCATGATTGGCTAGCTCACTGGTTGGTTACCTAGATCCAAATAATATTTATCCGAATAATAAGATAGTCACTAGTTCTCATAAAAAGAAAGCTATTGCAACGAAATCTGTATTGAAATCAAGCTTAACAAAGAAAAAATCTCCTTTCTCGGCATTTTAGAATCAAAATTTGTCTATTGATCACTTCATCCTTGTAGCTTTCAGTTATATACTTAGAAAATTTGAATCAACTAATAACTTTTCTTGGAATTGCTCACCTTTTTTCACCAAAAATAAATTCGAAAGACTTGCTTTATCAAACTGAAAACAATAAAAAAACAAAAAACAAAACAAAATTTCAGAACCTCGCTCGATATTTGAAAATTTCATAAATTACTGTAAAATAAACGATTTTCAACGACTTTTGTAAACGATTAGCAGCCGAATCATCCATCTCTGAATAATTACATTACAGCACATCTTTCGCTCCTTACATATATTGCATATCCATGGGATGAAACATCTCAGCGGCCCCAATCCTTCAGCCCCTTAGGCCAAGGGTATGTAAGACAAGACTAACACTGCATGAAAACATATGACTTCCCTTGACAAAGAGACGCATCACATCACATCATCTAATACAGCATCGTTGCTACGGGATTTAACAGTTTCATTTTGGACTTTTCATGGCCGGTCGCCACAGGAGTCGGGACGTTATTAGGGTGTGGTTTTGGTCGTGGGTTGTTGGGATGGTTGGCGTTGTTGAGAAGTGAGTCATTTTTCAGACTGAAAGGCGACAGAGACATAGAAGGAAATGGGTTTGAAGAAGCAGGTTTGAGTATTTCATGCTAATTTCACCCATATAGTCAGTATATTCGTTCTCTTCTGAAAAAAAAGGCTGTAATAACAGAAATAATAAAGCTGGAGAGGTTATATACTGATAGTCATCATCATTGATAGGGGGACATTTGCAGAACTATCTGTTATGATCTCAATGCTAAACATTGAGATGGTTTAGATGACTTTAACTGTAAAGTAGTTTTAATCATCCAACTTACCAGAATTTATGCTTATTTCCTTCCTCCACTTTTTTTGTGTGCTTTAATTTTTATTTGGAAAGTTGCAGAAAAAGTCGACAGAAAATATCAATGCACGACTTGCCATGGTAATGAAAAGTGGAAAATACTGTTTAGGATACAAGCAAACACTAAAAACATTGCGGGCTGGTAAGGCCAAATTGGTTATTATCGCTGATAATACTCCACCTCTCAGGTTTGTTGTACATATACTTGAACTCGCCTCAACGAGACTTTAGTAGTAGTAGTTCCAGCATAATAGGGAATGGAGAGAGAAAAAAATTGCTTTTACAAGTGATTAGAAGTGTCATGGTTTTCACAGTCTTTAGGTGACACTGGCCTATCCTGAATGGAATATGTAATGAGTAACTGAGTAAAAATTGGGATCTTTGCTGCAAGCAACGTTGTAAATGCACATCTTTTGAGCAAGGCTTTTGACATTATTCTTAATTTTAGTTTGATGAGCTTACATTTATACTTTGTTTTCATGGTTTCCTTAAAACGCCACTGTGAACATTCTTCTATTGCTTAGACTCGACTTTCATTTTACAACGCTATAAAGTGTCCAGATAATTCTTTGATAAAATCAAATATGTGTGGTATAATCAAGAAGCGTACACAATGTGCTGAGTGAAATGAGCTTAGCAACTTAGTTCACTTCAGGAAAAGTGAAATCGAATATTACGCGATGTTAGCCAAGACAGGTGTTCATCATTACAACGGTATCAATATTGAATTGGGCACGGCATGTGGGAAATTGTTTCGCGTTTGCACATTATCAATTACGGATGCTGGAGACTCAGATATAATTCGAAGTATGCCATCTGAAAATGCATAAATTTATATTTGTTTCCTTAATGTTATTTTAAGAATCGTAAATAAATTTTTCCTTGTTCTTTCTTTGGTGTTCTGAACAAACCATTTAAATACTTTAACATTTTCTCACTCAGAATGTGGAAGTCTTTGTGACTTTCAAAGATATGAAGGAAGGGATGATTTCAACAGGAGGTTTATATCCTTCTAGTTATCAGTTGTGTTGCTGTATCTGTACTTCCTGAAGGACTTCATTTTGAATTATTGGGTTAAAATTGGAGTGAATTCTTAGTATTGGGTTGAAATTGGAGGGAATTAATAACAGCAGGATTAGATTAGATCTTTTATTGCTTTTATCATACGTTAATATATGAGTGGAACGGATGTCACGTATCGGTGCAGATGAGATTTGTTAGGTAGATAATTGGAGGAGATAATATTTCTTCTCTCACTGATTCGTCCCATTACATAAATGAAATTTCCTTCTTTCCATGTAGTCGTGTCGGCAATGTAAATAATCAGCAACTTAAGTATCAACTGGTACGTCTGAGCTGCCGTTATACATATCATAGATAAGGTAAGGAAATAAGCTTCCTAATAAACTGTGTCAAACTGTCCGAGACATCCCGTCAGTAGATGTCAATATATGTCATTGAGAATCTAAGTTTGTTTTGGCACTATTTACCTTAAAACTCAAGGGATATAGCGTTTCGTAGTAGGCGGAGGTAGAGACAAGTGTTGCGGTCTTGACGGTATTTGCTGTAAGCATGCTCTGGTCGTTGACCTAAGTGATGCTGTTTCCTCGACTTCGATCTGGTACTTTGAGAGTGGTATTAATTGATTCATAAGAGTCATGTTTTTTCTTTTCCTTCATTGTAAACTGTTTTTTAAAAGAAATTTTCATCCTTCAAATTTCATGATCTGCTGTCATGATATTGTGCGGAAGTCAAAAATCATAGTTCCTGAGATCTCTCAAAACATGAGTCCGTGGTGCTTGATTATTAAATTGGAAGTAATTTTAGTATTTCGTTGATAGGGTTGGACCCATTCTCTTTTCCATCACATAAAATTAATGGGTGGTATTAGAACTTTTTCGAAATTTTTTTGCTTTTGAAGTACTTCTATATACTGCAAGATTAAAGCCAAAACTCTAATCTAAATATAGATCATAGACCACGGTTTTAAACAAGTTGCAATGATCATATGAAGTGATAATGGTTAATATCATTTTCGAATGGTAGAAACGTGTTATTTGTGTTTGTTTGTAATTGCATGTTTTGTTACTTCAGGTGCAAAGTAATGCCAGTAGCTATAAGAAAGTGTGAAACCGAAGATGGGTATAGTACATGATTTCAAACATTTTCCTACTATGATAAAAGTTCCATTTATTATTGGTGTCGCTGGTGGGACAGTTCCCGGAAAGGTTATTTTATTTTATATATATATACTGAAGAATGATGCCCATTGTAATCTCTCGCCTTTATTATGTGGCATTATACTTATTATCTTTTTCTAAACGTAATATGACAAATTTCATGCCCCACAATAGTATATCACAAGATTTAGTGAAAAATAAGTATAATAACCACGCCAAAACAAGCAAAAGATGACGCTTATCAAAAGCAGTAAATGCGAATAAACGGAAGTGGATAATTATCACATAATTATTGACTGTTTTATCATTTCTCCAATGTTTATATCACTTGGAAATGATCGTGATTTGTAATGTTCAGTCGTCAGTATGTTCTCGAATAATGGAAAAACTAAGGAAGGCTCATAGTGACCATATCACAAGATTCATTTTATCGCAGCTTATCAGATGAAGAGATCAGAAAGGCAAATCGCGGGAAATTCAATTTCGATCATCCAGGTTCCGTATCTTAATTCATTGGAATTTTACATACGAAATTTCATTTGTAGCTGTTTCATTGTCGAAAAATAAAATTTTTATCTCCTTGTTACTACATGGTGTTTTTAATTTTCAAGAGTTTAGATGCCATTGAATTTATGCTTATGATATCGATTCTTCACAAAATGAAGGAAGATGAAAGTGTCATTGTTCCAAAATATGACTTTTGTACTAATTCGAGGTTAAGCTTTCACATTTTTTAGTGAATTTTGTATATTTTAACTGTAATTTTTGTAAAATAAGATGTTTAATATTTAAGCTGATATAATATATTAGTGAAGTGGTAATTTTTTCAATCTTTCGTAATATTTACGAAAGAATTTTGCTGTGACAGATAGACTTGTTCGTCAGTAGTATCAGTGCTTTTCAAAGTAATTATTTGGGCCGGTTTTTATTTTTACAGGTAATATTCTTAAAAGTTTTTGCAGGTCGAAGGATTCTGATGTGATTGAATCAGCGGATGTTATAATTGTTGAGGGAATATTGATTGTAGGAAAAAATAAGGTTGATATGATATTCCCTCCTTTTTCTTTAAGGGACGAATATCTGTTTATTTAATTGTTTCCTACTTTAATTTATTCTTACGTCTATTCTCGTCGTTCTCGTTGTATTCTCAGTAGAACTGGTAGATTGTTTTCCGCACCTCAAACTTGGGTAATTAAACCTTTATTTAGCATAAAACAAATCAACATCATAATAGCGCATTATACATATTGCACGGATGCTACACAGTTATAAAACGCTAAACATTACCAGAGAGCTGAAGCCACACTATAAATGTACAATTGTAAAAAATGATTAACTGCGATTAAGAGCTGGTGTTGGAGTTAATTGAGACTGAAGATCAAAAAATGTGAAATTGGGAAGAAAGGAGATTTGTTTAAGCATAGATATCTTGTTACAATAGCCTATTACATGCATTTAATTGTCATGTATTTTATACAATATAATGTGTGTAAAGCGAGGTTAATTTATGAACAAAGAGATTCTTGACTGCTTCTCCTCGCTTTCCAGCTACGTCGTTTGTAACAAAGGGTTATCCGTTTATCAGTTAAAATCGCGTCGTCCTGTAGCTGTCCTAAGACCACTGTCCCCCAATTCGTCGATCGTTGTAACATCCATAAAGAGAAATTGCCCCTGCTATACCGCTTAAAATGGCTTTTTGTTAAGGTCAAATATCCACATCGTTAAATTGCATTTTTATTATCTGGTTGCCTGTCAGAATTGCGAAATCTTTTATGAAACTGTTTGTTGTTGATATGAAACTGTTTGTTGATGCTAACTCCGGTGATCGTCTAGCCGACGTGTCCAAAGAGATACCCAGGAGAGGGGACGCTCGCTATCCCAAGTAAATGACTCGAAAAAATTCTTATTTACATGTGCTTTTTTACTATTCAGTATGTTATAAAAATGAATTTTTTTGTATAAAAGTCGATGGAAATGTGCAATGCAAATAGACCTAAAATTTTCAATTATTTTTCTACTTTTAGGTTCTCCATCAGTACTTGAATCTTGTGGAACCAGCATTTGAGGAATTTTGGTTACCGACCAAGAAGTATACTGATATTATTGTTCCACGTGTGCTGATAATAATGTTGCTATCGATTTAATTTTGCATCACATTCGCGAAATATTACGTATAGCGTCGTCCTCAGTTGATTCTCTCCCAGATGAAACTTGTTGCATCGGTCATCGTGCTGCGTCGTTTAGTCGGCTACATTAATTTTGATTTTTTTTAAATTTTTTATAAGTTTTAAGTAGCTTTAGGTAGCCTTATTCGGATAAAAGCAGACATTGTCACTGTCTTATAGCATTATGTCTTTTCACCGCACTATGGAATACTAAATTTGTTTTTAAGCGAAGATAGAATTGAAATACTTTTCATGTTTGGACATCTTTCTTTCTGCACTAGTTTTTTCTAACTGATGAATGAGTTCCATCAGTCGGTCACTGAAGTTGTCGTGAAAGGTTGTCTGTTGGTTGATATTCGAATTATTGCAATACAGTAGGAAGATTAATAAACCTCAAACTTGGGTAATTAAACCTTTATTTAACATAAAACAAATAATAGCGCATTATACATATCGTACGGACGCTACACAGATTAACAAACGCGTAAACTATATAAAATGCAATAATATAAAAATGGTAAAATAATACAAAATTATAAAGTATTAGACGCATCCCAAAACCACCCAAAACATAAAGTAAACGATGGTTATGGGAGGATTGGTTGGTTTATATATAAGACTGATTTAACGAATGGAAATTAGATGGAGGAATTTCTCATAGATGAGAAAACAAGATTGTTAACAAAATTAGCTTTAGTGCGTGAGAAAACAGGAAATGGATTAGCATGACTTAAGGGTTTGGACGTTAATTAATTACAGATGTAAATATATTCGGAAATTGAGTCATCCAGCGTGAGAAGAAGAATTTTATAAATGTAAATTAGATTTAAGAATTGGATAAGAGAAATTTGTTAATTTGGATATAATAATTTAAAGATTTCGTGACAGTTAGAAGTTTTTCGCGAAATTATAATTCGCGACAGAAGTATTTTTTTAGATTTTTTCCTTTTCTTCAGATTTTTCAGTTTTTCTCCAAAGTTATTTAATCTCTTTTTTTTCTTAAGCTGTCGCGAAAGACGCGAAAGTTGGAATAAATCCTTAAGAAAAAATAAAAATTCCCTCCATCAATGACTCATTAATCATCTCATTTATAATTCTTAGATTTATTCCCATCGAATTCCAATGCGTTTTTGTTATTCTTATTCAAATCTAAGAGATTCACACATGTTAATCATTTCCTGTTTTCTCACGCACTAAAGCTAATTTTGTTAACAATCTTGTTTTCTCATCTATTAGAAATTCCTCCCTCTAATTTCCATTCGTTAAATCAATCTTATATATAAACCAACCAATCCTCCCATAACCATCATTTACTTTATGTTTTTGGGTGGTTTTGGGATGTGTCTAATACTTTATAATTTTGTATTATTTTACCATTTTTATATTATTGCATTTTCTATAGTTTACGTGTTTGTTAAACTGTGTAGCATCCGTACGATATGTATAATGCGCTATTATTTGTTTTATGTTAAATAAAGGTTTAATTACCCAAGTTTGAGATTGAGCTCCACGAGCCGTTGGTGTCCGCAAAACTTTCTCAACATAAGCTAATTCGGAGAAGTTATTTACTTTCATGCTGTACTATTATTGACATTATATGAAAGCTCACAAAAAAAAGAAAACTTTTGTAATCCTCGTAACTGTTTGCATTACATTATCATTGATTCGTTACTTTCTTGTATTGCAGAAATGTCCTAATTGCAGCACTCTATTTTCATGTAAGTGCCAGTTTTGATAAAAGCTTTTTTGTAAAATGTGATGAGCATAGTATCGTTTTTATTAATGGAAGTTATAGATACATATTGTGTCTACCTCAAAGTAATGTGGAATAAGGAATTGTGGGACTTATTCATTTTTCCAAATCTGGGAGTACATGTTTGTTATGGCAGGTAGTGTTTGCAAGTGTTTGCAACATTTGCAATGTTTGCAATTTGTTATGGCAGGTAATGTTTGCAATGGCAGGTAGTGTTTGCAATGTTTGCAATGTAGTGTTTGCATTGTCGTGCACCATTCCCTACGGACATTTGCAATGGTGCACGACAATCATTAACTAATCCATTTTTCAGTTTGTGCTTTATCAGTTTGTATTTTGTTCATTGCAGCATGAGAGGAATGGAATAATGTTTCTGAAGAGGGTTTTTTTATTGCTAATTATCGTGGAAATGATTTATGACGTGAATGTGCATTCTTGTAGTCGTATTTAAAAATAACCGTCTTATTCTGAAATATTTGATGAATTTCAGGATCCGTCAGATTGTCTTTTCATTGCAACAGTAATCCGTAAAAATAAAAATTTTCATGAAATATATATTTAATTCTTTCAGGGATCAGTTAAAACGAAACCAGTGAAGAGCGACTGTGTACTGAAAAACTACTGAAAAATTAGGAAATCCAACTTGGAATCTGCTTCATAGCAGCATATTATCCCCTTAAGCTAACACCTGAACAAAAAAAGAATGCAATTATGCTAATGGATTTCTTAGAAAAGTAGTAATGTTCGTTTTCAGCTGTTGTTTAGTGACCAAGTACTTGTTGATTCAGTACTTGTTATGTGAAGATATTTCTGCATTAAACTTTGCACAATTTTACGCCTGCAAACTTATTAGTACACTAATACTTATTCAGTATTTGGAAAGAATTTGCAGAAATTATTTTGCATTATTTTTTATAGGCGTATCTCACATTATGCGGAAGATTTACGCCAAGATTTAGCAAAACATCCTCCAGCTGTTGAAGACCGTTTTTTATTGTAGATGTGTGGATTACATAACAGAGTTAATAAGAAACTTGAATATCAGGTAAATCTGAATACGATTGTAGTGGAAGGAACGATGGTTAAATGGTTGAAGGATGGCTTTTGTGAATATTAACTTTTATAAGATTGATATTGTTTTGAAGAAAAACAATATCAATCTTACAAATTTTCACGAACTTTCAATCTTTTTAATTCATACAAACAGAAGTGCATAATATGTACAATTCTCGCTGATTGTTGCTTAAAAGTTTTAATGGGATCAAAATTTCCACTTTAAAAATTTTGATTGGAAGTTTCGAATTTAAATAGGAAAAGTTGAAATGTCATTTCTGTAAGAATATGATGCTGGCCTTTATAACTGTTAGTCTCTTCACTGTTTCCGTGGATACATTTATCTACTGTAGCAGTTTTATTTTACCACTTAAAATGCATAAAGTTTTATTGATGACCGAAGGCTATTTTTAGCGATAGTTATTTATTTGATGCTAATTTAATCTTTTGGTTGGTAAAGTTTAGAACTTTAGAACAAGTTGAGAAAGCTGATTTGTTTGAATTTGTATTCATGGTTCGTTAAAACTTTGAATTGGTATGCTTCTGATTTTGATTTCTTCATCATTCTTGACTCTTCGCAAACGAAAAAGGACTTGTAATTTTTTTTTGCTTTGCTCCCTTCCCTTCCCTTTCTGTGGCTAACCTACTTAATTGCGAAGCAGGTATGTCTTCTCAATTTAAACATTATTCAATTTTCTTGAAGGGAGATCTGCCGACACTTATTTCATGCTTTATTTTTTTGAATAATTATTGAATCTTTCGGTTTCATTCGAAGTTTGATAAAAGAAAAATAACAGAAGAGTAATATAGTGATATCAATTTATAGATATTGGTGTTGAATTATCAGTAACATTGTGGAATTTATTGAATTCATTATGGAATTTGTCTCGTTGTTAGAAACAGTTTGCAGAATACGACATGGTGCATTTTTTTATTTCCAGTCTTTTCTAATTTTAGTGGTCGTTTTGAAGTAAGTCAGCTTTACGTGTTACTGTGCGTTGATATAATATATATGGTCTAGACCTGACTTTAAAAAGAAGTACAGATTGGTACTACTATCGGTGCAGTTCACTACACCATTTTTCACCTGGAGATTTGCAAATATTTGGACTAAACCTTTAATGATTTGTTAATCGTAGATTACAGAAATGCAGGGTAGGTTATAAATTGAGCTTCCCACACGATTTAGTTTAAATGTCTAAAAATTAAAATCTTAATGCATCATAAAAAGCAAGGATACTATTAATCTTGTAGTAGTGTTTGCCCTCACTTGATCGTTCAGATCGTTTGGTTTGTAATTATGGTAATGATTTCATGCATTTTAAAAATTGGGTAAGATAGTACAGTAGAAAAATTCACAAAGTGATTTAAGAAATATGTGTAGCTTCTAGAATTCCTTTCATTTGGCGAGAACACTAATAGTGGCAATAATATGGACGAGGATTTGGAAAAATGGATTACCGCACGAAAGACTTCAACAGATTTTTTATGTAAATCACTACTGTTTCCCTTATTTTTTTTATGATTTGAAAAATTTCTATAAATTGAGTTGATACTTTGGCTGCACTTTAGCGTTTTCTCTCCCTCACCTAAACTTTCTTCCTTCGTTATATGAAGCCATTAATTTGGCCTCTTGTTATATTTGTTATTTTATGCTTTAAGTCTGATTGCTTTCAAATACTAATTTTACTGTTTTAATACTCATTACATTATCTACCATTATTAGAATATTTTTTGAAAATATTTGGTGATCTATTCTTATCTTTTTTATTAACTTTAAAGATACTACATTTTAGAATGGATTGCTGGATCATGTGATTGTTTTAGTTTTGAGGCAGATTGCTGGGCACTTTATCCATTCTTCATACCTCTCCGAAGATTATGGAGCATTTCGCATCGCAATTAAGCGAATAACGGAAGCTTTGATGCTGCTACAAACCTGAAAATCGCTAATAGGTACATTACCCTTGTTTATGCAAAAGCAAATGTATTTATGCAAAAAAGTGATTGTTGTTTAATCAGTACATAATATCGCTGTACTGAAAGAAATTCATTTCAGATTTATAAATAGTCCATTTTATTTTATGAATGTTTCACTTTGTGTTTATTTTAAGAAGAAAACACCGAAATAATTTGGAGTTTGATTGTAGTTTAACCGTTAATAATCCTGAAAAATCGTCAATAATCTGAAAAATTTTTATCCAGCCGGTATAGCGTCGATTTCAAAGAAATCAGGAGCATTGGACGTGGAAATTTTGGAGTTTTCATGTAGTGCTTGAACCTTAAATTTCTTAAGTATTAGGACATGCTTAATTTATGAGAAAAATGAACTTGTGGATAAATTTATGAGAAAAAAGTGAAGGTATAAATTTTGCTTTTAAAAGCTAAATTGAACGGAGACATTTCTGCCATGTTCGTTTTTTTTTTTTGTGAACAAAATTGGAGTGAGATTTTATGGGCTTAAGGTTTCAAATTCTTTTCAGTATGAGTTTTCGTTTATGGTACATTCTAATGTTGATAATTGCGATTACGCTATAAAAAAAATTCAGTTCAACTTGTGATGTCTAAACCGGTGGCGATAGTTAGTTATCTTAATCAGTAATTTTCAGAAGCGAATAGAATTTCTGTAATACAATATAACTCAAATTTCAAAGATTAATTTTGTGAATCGTTATTTAGTTTTTAAAATTCATCAAACTGTAGGTTGTCAATGAAGTTCGTTTGCACAGGAATATTGTGAGACATTATGGAGCTTGGCTAGAGTTGCAAGGCGTACAGACATCGTTGTACGAGGATAAGGATGATTATTTTAATGAAGAGTGAATAAGATGATTGTTCTTTTTTATGTATTTTAATTTTAAATGTTATTTTCTCCAAATGCAGTGTTGTTCCCGAATTTTGTTCTTTTTACTATGAGTATTTTTGTGATTCAAATAAAATTTAAAATTAAGGGAGAAAATTGTTCAGAAGAATTAATTTAAAGAAGAAAACTATTTCATTGCCGGTTAATGATTACTGAAAGTTTGCTCAGATGGTATGCATCGTCTCACAAAAGATTGAATTTTTTTTTTCAAGAGTTCCTTTTGTTTAAATATTTCTGCATAAAATAGCTTTTTGTTCAAATCCATAAAATTCGTCATCTTTATACAGAGATTTTTTTCTTTGATTTAGAATGAGAAGGGTGATTCCGGAAAGCAATTTAGCGCAGTTTCTGTAAAACAAGGTCAATTTTGGACGCAGGAACTTTCAACCACTTCGAGTTCAACGATTTCAAGAGGGTGGAAGATGAATCAGAGTGTTTCTCCCAGTCAAGACTTAACGATTGCAAGAGGGAGTGCGAGGACTGATCCAGTAAATTTAATGCTACCTCACTTGGTAAGTGGAATTCATTGATTCTGCACCGAGAAATTTATTTTTAGGGTACTGCAGTTATGCTTGCACAGATGGAACTTTGTTCACGCACTCTAAATGATTATTTTGCTGAACGAAATATCGGTTTTTTTACTTTCATTTTCTGAGGATCATTGCTGATCGCGCAACTCGAGTGTTAAAAAGGGCTGCAAAATTGCAGAAATCAAGCCGAAAATAGATCGACAGCTGAATAGAAGCATTATGGAGCAACTAATGTCTACCGTGACTCACTTACATTCCAAAAAAATTATCCACCGAGATATCAAAGTTTGTTTTGTTCCATTAAACTTCAAAAAAAATTTATTGTTTTATGTATAATTCCAAAAAATAAGTCGAAAAAGCAACGATCTGGTGATGTTTTTTATCGTAGCTTGGTTTTATTTTAATTTCATTTGATTGGTTTTGTCTCATTTGCTATGTTTGTAANGTCGATTTCAAAGAAATCAGGAGCATTGGACGTGGAAATTTTGGAGTTTTCATGTAGTGCTTGAACCTTAAATTTCTTAAGTATTAGGACATGCTTAATTTATGAGAAAAATGAACTTGTGGATAAATTTATGAGAAAAAAGTGAAGGTATAAATTTTGCTTTTAAAAGCTAAATTGAACGGAGACATTTCTGCCATGTTCGTTTTTTTTTTTTGTGAACAAAATTGGAGTGAGATTTTATGGGCTTAAGGTTTCAAATTCTTTTCAGTATGAGTTTTCGTTTATGGTACATTCTAATGTTGATAATTGCGATTACGCTATAAAAAAAATTCAGTTCAACTTGTGATGTCTAAACCGGTGGCGATAGTTAGTTATCTTAATCAGTAATTTTCAGAAGCGAATAGAATTTCTGTAATACAATATAACTCAAATTTCAAAGATTAATTTTGTGAATCGTTATTTAGTTTTTAAAATTCATCAAACTGTAGGTTGTCAATGAAGTTCGTTTGCACAGGAATATTGTGAGACATTATGGAGCTTGGCTAGAGTTGCAAGGCGTACAGACATCGTTGTACGAGGATAAGGATGATTATTTTAATGAAGAGTGAATAAGATGATTGTTCTTTTTTATGTATTTTAATTTTAAATGTTATTTTCTCCAAATGCAGTGTTGTTCCCGAATTTTGTTCTTTTTACTATGAGTATTTTTGTGATTCAAATAAAATTTAAAATTAAGGGAGAAAATTGTTCAGAAGAATTAATTTAAAGAAGAAAACTATTTCATTGCCGGTTAATGATTACTGAAAGTTTGCTCAGATGGTATGCATCGTCTCACAAAAGATTGAATTTTTTTTTTCAAGAGTTCCTTTTGTTTAAATATTTCTGCATAAAATAGCTTTTTGTTCAAATCCATAAAATTCGTCATCTTTATACAGAGATTTTTTTCTTTGATTTAGAATGAGAAGGGTGATTCCGGAAAGCAATTTAGCGCAGTTTCTGTAAAACAAGGTCAATTTTGGACGCAGGAACTTTCAACCACTTCGAGTTCAACGATTTCAAGAGGGTGGAAGATGAATCAGAGTGTTTCTCCCAGTCAAGACTTAACGATTGCAAGAGGGAGTGCGAGGACTGATCCAGTAAATTTAATGCTACCTCACTTGGTAAGTGGAATTCATTGATTCTGCACCGAGAAATTTATTTTTAGGGTACTGCAGTTATGCTTGCACAGATGGAACTTTGTTCACGCACTCTAAATGATTATTTTGCTGAACGAAATATCGGTTTTTTTACTTTCATTTTCTGAGGATCATTGCTGATCGCGCAACTCGAGTGTTAAAAAGGGCTGCAAAATTGCAGAAATCAAGCCGAAAATAGATCGACAGCTGAATAGAAGCATTATGGAGCAACTAATGTCTACCGTGACTCACTTACATTCCAAAAAAATTATCCACCGAGATATCAAAGTTTGTTTTGTTCCATTAAACTTCAAAAAAAATTTATTGTTTTATGTATAATTCCAAAAAATAAGTCGAAAAAGCAACGATCTGGTGATGTTTTTTATCGTAGCTTGGTTTTATTTTAATTTCATTTGATTGGTTTTGTCTCATTTGCTATGTTTGTAAAAAACAATTTTGTGCAAATGGACGTTCGAAGTGCGAACTATCTGAGCAAACTATCTGCGTCAACTTAACTCATACGTTGTTATACCAGTAACTTTTTTTGACTGATGAGCTCTGGAATTTTTTTTGACATTGTAATACCGAAGTTATATTTTGTTTAATATCTTGGTCTTGATTCTTAATTTAAATTATATATCTCAAAATTTATATTACTAATATGCAATTTGAAATATAATTTAATTTGGTGAATCTTCAGATTTTACTAGGAAAAAAGTCTTATTGGTAAAGCAGTACTTTAATCATACTGCTTGATGGAATCTGATCATTTTTTCGAATTTAATTATTCAAACTACTAAATTCTTGTTTAATGACATTAAATTCACTCTAATATTGATATCAGTGTTTCATATAATTTGGTTTTAGCCAAGCAATATTTTCCTTCGTAACGAGAGTTCTCCAGTTCCGTCTATACTTTTGGGCGATTTTGGACTAGCATGTCTATATCAAAATAAAATAGTTTACAGTATTTGCATTTACTGAAAGCGAGACAACAACTACACAAAACTTCCGTATACGCAGCACCGAACAAAAAATATATGGCCTAAGTAGTTGGCTACGAGATCTATGTTTGAATTCGATGATACCGAGAACATTGCACTGAAAAACCTATCAATAGGATATTTTAACTAATTATAAAATTCATAAAAATTTGTAAAAAAAATGTTTAGTCAAGTTTACTAAACATTTTCCTGACTTCTAACAAATGTTGGTTGCAAGGTAGCATTCAAGGCCTCATTATATTAGGCTTTCTTTCGGCCATTTTTACCTTTATTACTTCATGCGACGACGTTATATCCATCTATGAAATGTAGTACTACGTCGATGTTGCTGAATGGTGTTCAGAGTTGGCGCATTTAGCTTGCTGGAGAAGCAGAGTAAAGCTTTATCGGAGTTCGCAGGGCTTTAGTTTCATGATGGGTGGAAAGTTTTGTGTAAAACGGACTAATTAAGAATTTTTATTGCTTATCACGACGCAGTTTGCTTAATACGTTACCATTCTACTGACTAACAGTTTTGTTTCAGGCCAAGTTGCTTAAGAAAATGTGTAAAGAAGATCCACAGGAACGAATTCATGCTTTTGAAATTGTCTCTAAACTTGGTAAAATTGGAGAAAATGTGGAATCTCTTAAGAGTCGTATCCAAGAACTTGAAAAAGAAATTGTACTACTGAACCTTTTACTCGACAATAATATTACGGAAATTTGAATGTATCTGTCGTAAAAAACGATACATTTAAATTACATTCAAATCCTAATACTTTGCCAGATGTCTGATAAGTCAATCACCAAATAATTTTGCATTTGTAATTAATCTATGTCCAGATGTTGGTTTAATTACTTGTTGGTTTAATTACCCAAGTTTGAGGCAAAATAAAATACCTGGCAGTCAATACATTCCATGACAGTATCTAGCAATTGCAATTGGTTGTTATTATTGCTTCTTGAGAATATTATCATTCAAAGTTATGTCTCATTTTGTCTTAGCTTTGCTCAGCTTTATCAATTTAGTTTTGCTTTTAAGGAATAATTGCTTATTTTTCTTGCAATAGTAAATTAACACTGAATAGCTGGTACGATGTTTACATGTTCCTTATTTCATTATCAGTTGATCTCACATCATGTTGACTAGGTAGCAAAGTTGTATTGCTTGATAATGAATTTTCCTTGTTATTTCAAGTTTTCGTTGTATTATTCCTCTCTTGTTGGGTTACGGTTGCGCTGTTTAGGTATGATTTTATCTGAAGATGTTGAGGTTCAGTTCTAATATTAGTTTTATCAATATGTGGTATTCGGTCTATGTCGTTCTACAACATTGTCTAGCCTCGTGAAAACTAGATTTGGATTAATAAAAAAAGAAAATAAGGAAATGACTCATTTCCAAATAGTACAGAAATTTCTAAAATTTGTTTCCAGGAATTTTTTTCTAATAAAGTTATTTTGATTTTGTCGATTTTATTCTTCATTTCATCAGTAATATCTATCATATCTTTTTTTCTTTCGCTTATATGAGATTTTCTAAGCTAGAAAGAGAAAATTGTACATTAAAAATGATTTGTATCTTTATTCAGAAAGGATTGTGGATTTCTTTTTTTTTTGATGAATATGAATAAAGTTTTTAGTCATGTACACTTGTTGTACTGTGATTTCGGATTCGATGAAATATTTTGTTATATTTCTCAGTTTGGGCAATAACAATCGAGAGCTTTCAAGGCTTAGAGATCAGGTACACTCACTACAACATCACCGAAGACTGTTTGTCTTGGGTAACGGAGTGATTATAAAACAATAAATATATAAGGAATAGATGTATTTATTAGGGATATATGAGATTTCTTCAAAATTTTATGTAAATTTTGAAACACTCAGAATCGAAGTGTCACTCCCTCCCATCTATTTCGTACCGAATTTAAGTCTTCTCCTGTATAATGATGTCTTGCTCCCACCCATTTCTTCATTTGCCCATCTGTTGACATATTTTTCCAGGGAGAAAAGGATAATGAAGAAGATGGAGGCTAAGTAAATGGAAATTTTGACAAGACGACTGTTATACTCTTTCTGATTTTCTCCTTTTTATATACTCTCTCTTCATTCCATGATTGATTGCATCTTTTTTACACGTTTTAATTACCCAATAGTAGATGAGTTACTGTTATTCAAGATCTGAGTGTAATTTTCTGATGGGCACACAATAGACAATTACGGTACTTATCATACGACATGTGTCACGCTCGCTCTCATCTTCACATTCTGTGGTATCATTGATATTGTAATGAATACTGGACTGATATCAGAAGGCTACGAAGTAATTGGCACTAAATCAGTCCAAATTATCATTTAACATGCACGTTCTTATTTTTAGATTTTCGATAGACGTCAAAAAAAGTTGACGATAGACGTCAGCTTTTGTTTTCAATGCAGATATGGATTTAAATAATTTAACTTCACAATTTTTTTTCAATTCAGAATATGGATATCTTTCTTGATTATTGCCATAAAGATGTGGTTATTAGCAGCTAGTGAACTGTTACTTACAAAGCACGTGGATTTCATCTACCACTCTGTCGAAAACAAAGAATCTTACGTAAGTGATTCGATTGGTGATCTATGTACTTCACATACCATGGTGTTTGCTAGTCTAGAATTCTGACCTTTTATTTAACTTATTTTTTTCAGTACTTATATTTTAAAATTTCTTATTGCCTCGATTCATAATGAATTTGTTTCATTAAAGTTCAAAATCGATATTACTGTGCTGGTATTAGAATCGACTGTGAAGAGTTGATCTTTACATCATTGAAAAAAAAGCTAGCATTTTTTCTATTTTTCCTTTAATAAGATGAATTTTACAAGGGTCATTTGCTAATTTTGTACTGTTTTATCAGGTTCCATGCTTTTAATTACAGAAAAATGTCACTACAGAATATCTTTGAATGAGCGGTATGTATTGGTGCTTGCAAGCAATGGATATAATGAATCGACTGAATAAAATGGACATTAATGAGATTGCAAATTATGTGAAACGGTGTCAACAACCAAATGGTGGTTTTGCGCCTGTTGAAGAACACGATGCCCACTTACTGCATACATTAAGTGCTGTGCAAGTAAACTTATGCATATTGTTCTTTCAGCTATTATAGAAGCAAGTGCAAGCACACAAACATATGGCAATTTTGCATTTTATAAATCATGTTTAGATATATTGAGTTTCCATTCCAATTTAAATTTTATTCAAATGAATGCATATGAAATATTCAAACATGATTAATAATAATTGTGTCGGCAAATAGGCCGAAAGTATCAATACAGTAACTAAGAACCAAGGGAGGGTGCTAATACAGGAGTCAAACTGACAGGCAACCAGATAATAAAAATGCAATTTAACGATGTGGATATTTGACCTCAACAAAGAGCCATTTTAAGCGGTATAGCAG
>SSBO01000053.1:0-15368 GCA_005281725.1 Wuchereria bancrofti | reverse complement strand
ATCCCAAAGAGATAATGATAAATAAAGGAATGTATCCTCATGCTCTATTGTAATAATATGCACAACGTAGTAACGAAATAATAGAAACAGATATTTGCTCTCTTATCGATTGATCAATGAGTTATCAGCAGAAGGTCACTGCATACCGCGGATTCTGTTATAAATGTGGCAATCCAAATACTGCTAATGACCGTCCTCCCCTGGTCCTTTTACCAATGCCCCAACTCGTCCCACTTCTGAAACCTCCAACAGGTATTGTACGGCGCGTTGCAGAAGTAAAATTCGTACTAATACGGTGGGAGTGAAAGATTCCCAGAATTTGAGAGTGTCTGAGTCGGATGGGCCTGGTGTTAGTGACATTGTTGCCATGATTGCAACTGTAAGAACAGATTGATGTAATTGGATGATTACAGCTATGCTTATAATTATGCCAAAATCCGATAACATTCAGATGAAAAATTGCTTGAGGTATTTGATGAACGATTACCTTTATGTAGAAGCTACTTTGGAGAATGACAAGTATCAAGGTAGGCGGGATTTTGCCATCNATTGATGTAATTGGATGATTACAGCTATGCTTATAATTATGCCAAAATCCGATAACATTCAGATGAAAAATTGCTTGAGGTATTTGATGAACGATTACCTTTATGTAGAAGCTACTTTGGAGAATGACAAGTATCAAGGTAGGCGGGATTTTGCCATCAAGATAAGAAGCTCTATTTGAATTCTTTTAATAGCTCATATTCACTCGTACTATATACTATGTCAACTAAATTTGATTCACAGTGAGAGTTTTCTGACCATTTAAAAATGCCAAATGTGTAAGGAAATATTGCTTTATTTTAAGCAGTAAATTTGACGTTTTTTTTAGAAACTTTTAAGACGCTAACAGTGAGACTCTGTGTGAAGGGTGAACATCTTATTGTTGGAGAAATAAAATTCTTATGGCCTGAACAGTGTCTTCCTAATGAAGTAAGTTAAATGATGTTATGTGTTGCTACTATTTATCAGTATTTATCATACTGTGTTCGCTCATATATTGTTTTAGGATTTTTGTTTTTTGTTTTTTCGCTTACATTTCTGACACTGTGTTACAGATCACTTGCTGGTTGTTGTAATACGCTTACAATATTGAAGGTTATAGTGTTAGAAGTAGTCGCTCCATAGAAATCTTAGGCGAAACATGCTTACTTTCGTAGTCTGAACCAGGAGTCACTCAATTTAAGATAATTGTTATATGCTGAAAAGATAAAAATGATTTCAGTTTTCATTCTTACAATTTTGGAAATTGAAAGCCTCTTTCTAATCATCTATGTCTTATTCAATTTCAGATGAAAATACGATCTGTTTTATATTCCTTAGTTATCACATATATTTTCACATATATTTCTAAAGAATGAGAATGCATTAGCTGTCTTATATATTTCTTCATTATGAACTAATCGTGTGTTGAGAAAGAGAATAAAGATTATTTTTTTTAGAGATTAGTGTATGCTTTTCCTTACATCATAATCGATGAAAAGCAGACTATTGTTTTGAGAGGGATCGGTAATATTACCAGGATATCTGTGAGGCAAGTTTCTGTAACACCAATGCACAGATTTTGAACAGTATAGACTCAATAAAAATGTATTGAGCAAAAAGAGTGGCAAAATACTGCTCTTTTTTATTTGATAGGTTTATGAATTTTTAAGCTCATCGAGTTATAATTCTGAATATTTTAAAGATCGTCTTTAGAATACAATCGATTAAGCGTTCGTTACACATTGGTACTTCAGAAGATTCCGTCCCATCCGTATCCGTTCATACATCACTGTCTTCTGTTAACATAACAGAGCCCTTTGATTCCCTCGTTGCAAAGATTTCCAATTGCTTAGCACAAAAGGTCGGTTTTCCCTAAATTTTTAAAATATTTCTCAAAAAATAGAGCAGTAAAAACTCCTCACTTTTCCTGAAATTTAAGTTATTATAAAATGATTCTACTTGTCTGATGTTGTTTTTTTGTTATTAATAAAACTCTTATAAGTAATCTGCAGGATTTGAGTAATATTTGGAATGAGTTATCAAAATTAGCCAAGAAGCAAATGTCGGCCTGTCTGATCAGTTACCTGTGGCACTTCCTGCTCAAATGCAAATGGCGTTGCTAAAGATTTTACGCAAATGTGTTAGTGAAAAACTGTTTAATCGGATACTCACATTTATCATTCACTCAAGGCTGATCACCGAATCCAAGTTGGTTTAATCATTAACTTCCAAGATATATGTAAACCCTCCAAGATATATGTGTTTATATCAGTGAGAAAGATTGGATGTGGAAGAAGGAATAGCTTCTTTTTAAGCAGCTCACTCATTCGGCTTAGTGAATTTCCATATTTCCTTAAATTAAGAGTACGGTCAGGTTTGTCAGGTTCTTGCTTACATGAACATCTTGGTCCGGATATTTGTGAATATATGCATTATAAGCTAAGGAAATTTACGTCTCATAATTTGTTCATCGAAATGGTCTTCAACATTTTTGGCCATGTAATTCATGAAAGAACTTTAAATTGGTTGTTTTTAGAGCATGCTGTAAATTCATTGAATTATTAGCTAGTAAAAGTCTTATCCAAAAAAGTCTATGGCTTATCCAACAAGCAGTTGATCTTTTACGCTTTTCGCTAATAGTGAATGATCGAACATATATGATGTTTCTTAAAATATGTTCTAATGAGTACATCTAACTTTTTATTGCACTATTTTGATAAGATATTAAAAATAATAAGTATTAAAAATGAGATATTAAAAATAATAGGATATTAAAAATGCATTTGTTCTACTGTTACTTTTGGTTTGAAATGCAATTTTTGGAGTTGGTTGATGTATTCTTTATGCACTGATCATCATGGATTATATAAAAAACTAACTGTAATTTTCTTCAAGTCTGTTTCAGAAAGTTCCAACCTACTTTCAGCTTTACTGAAAAAACCAGTTAATAGTTGGGAGTTACGACTAACTGTTTCACAGGAATTGACAGAGATTGAAGTTACGATTCTTATTGAATGATTGATATTACTGGGCTGTGACAGAAAGAGAGATGATTTATTTGATAAGGTATTGATTTTCTTTTATCAATTTTTTGATTTATAAGTAATTTTGACATGATGTTATGCTAAACCTCATTACATCTCACAATCCCTTCATTTTAAAACTCGATGTTGCACACTAAATATTACTTGAGAAAGTTCTGAAACTTAATACTTTCATCTATTTCAGTTAACAGTTCTTCAAATAATGCTCATAAACTATTGCATATATCCTGATATGTCAATGCTGATATGTCAATGATATTAAAACTTGTGGCAATCCTCGCTGATAGCCATTTTGTTTAGGATGAAAAATGTCATGGTGCAATACGAGATGCAGCCTGTTTTGCAGCAACCATGGTATCCCTAATTTTTTAATGGCATTAGTAAGAGATCTTACTTTTTTTATAGATCTTGGCTTGCATATTTTGATGAGCATTAGTTTTTATGAATGCGTTTGAAAAATGCTGTGCGAACTTAACTTCTCTTTAAATAGTTAAGCAAATGTTCTTTGGGTTCTTGTCCTCCAAGCTTTGCATTTTTTCAATCAGATGATGAGAGGAAAATACTAGCTCCACATTAGGCTGTTTCATTAGTTCTTTGGTTGTGTTATTATGAGAAATACGATAGATTTTTAGTTGTATTCCACGTAACTTATTGCTAATGTTTCATGTACAACTGATCGATATGTTCCGTCACTTGGAACAACAGTTGGAGCAAAGATAGCTGGTGATGCGCCTAAAATTAATAGTGATTATATTATCAGGAAGATTAGTTTTGCTCAAAAACTCACTTGATTCACTTTTTTTCATCTTTTCACGTTTTGTTTTCTTCGAAGTTTTGCCTGGAAACTGAATGTCAGAGGCAATTTTTCCACTTTGTACGGCTATGCATTTGTCATGTTGTTTCAATAAATACTCCATAATTCTCGAGAGACCTCAGGCTAAAATATCTCCTAATGCATTACATTGAAAGGATTGTAGTTTTAAACAGATAATTTAAATAATGGTATAAAGCACCTGTGGTGATTTTCTTTTGTCAGCATATGCGAAGTAATCGTTATGCAAAGAATCGTCTGCTGCATTTTTGTACTGAAATTTGTAAATTGTATTCTCTCCAAATTGTTCTAGATTTCAAAAACTCTTGAGCTTTATGAAGACTCTTGATAACTTCAAGTCAGTCTAATAGGCCTTCATAGAGCATTCAGATTGTTCTACTGTTGTTGTTACGAGAAGTGTGTAGATTGTTTCGACTTGTGACTTTTATGTCCAAGTAGTGAGCGATCATAAGCTTTACATTTAAGCATATTTATTAAATTATTTTCACTGAACGGTAAATAATATTTCAGACTGTCGTCTTGCATGATGCGCTTCCATTACATAGAAAATATTACATTTTTGGGGATTTTTTTAATGTCTACTTTTTCGATTTGATTACAGTTCGACTACTAATGATTTTCGAAGCATTACAATTTAATTTTCATGTGTTCTGCACAATTAGGAATTGGTCGTCGTTATTTTTTAGAGACGGGAAGGATATCTTCTTCAGGGAGGTACTAATATTTCGAATTGTGTTATTTGAAAGTAAGGGTGTTGAAGTTGGTTACTTTTGGTGCTAGATTCCCTGTTTTCTGTTTAGTGGATGGAGTAAAACTCTTCGAGTTTTTTAGTTCGAGAATGTTTTTTCATAACTCTATATAAGTAGTAAATGTAAATAGTAAATGTACATCTGTCTTCATTGTAAATGTTAATCTTTTAAGCCAGCCCACTTCCTACATCTTTAAAAATCTTCTCTGATCACTTAATAAAAAAAGAAACGATCGGTGGCAGTCTTCTCTTCCTCCTACTCAACGGTACCATTTATTCCTTCGCTGTTTCAATTATTCGACTGTATATTGTATCGATTCACATTTATAAAGAAAATAAACGATATTTAAGTCGGTCTTGTTAGCAGACAAGGAGCAAAAGGTTCAATTCAAGTTCTACAAACTTTAAGTCAAATAAACTTAGCTAACCCAAATCATCTACTCTTCTGACCAAAAAGTTATTTCAAATTCACGATAAGTGGCACTGTCGTTACATCTGTGCTGAGTTGACTTAAAAAGCTAGAAAATCATTTTTTTTTTTTTTTTGCGATGAAATAAGCTATAGGAAGTTTCATTTATTTAGATTTGTACTCATTCACTTATCCTTAGGTATAGATTCTTCTACAATGTATAATCTAAAATTTTCAGACAGAAATGAAGCACCAGTAGCAAAAGCGAAAGATTTGACTATTACTTTATTAGCAAGCGTACTATTCTTAGATGGAAGTAAATCGTCGGATGATGATGAAAGAATAGTTCGATGGCTCTGAATTACTCACGATGACATTCCCGCTTACCTTGTAAATGTTGTATTATTTTCATTCCTATTTTTTAGAAGCTCATTTAAACTGTTTAATGCTTCTTAAAATGATCGCACTCCTAACTCTACGTCTTGGTTTTAATACTGAATGCAACAATTATTGCATTAATTATTTCTGAGAGTAAACAAAAATGTATTATTGGATTCAGTACTCTATTCCGTTTTTTGCTCTATTTGTTCTTTGGATTCATTCCTCTAAAGAGTGTCTTCAGTAACTAATCCTGTAGCTTGACATAGCTAATTGCTGGAGACACTTTTTAAGACTGTGATCGGAATTTCCACTTATTTTTCTCTTCCTCTACACACAGGTATATATCAACAGTTCCCTAGAAACCTTTTCCACTGCATATCAGCTCTCTTGCAATTTGGATTTCTGAAGGAAACTGATAGTTTCTAGGTATTATGTATCTCTGCTCGGTAGAAATGTACATAAAAAAGCAATTTAATGAAATTTACACATCGTGTTAAAAATAAATTCGAAGAACGATTCAGTGCAACCTTCTCTTCATAGGTACTCATTGCTATAATTTGAGTGACCTTGCCATCCAACATTTTTTTAAGCTGATATTTTTATGAAATTTATAAGAAATCATAACTGGTTGTTTTCTATTTTTTCACTGACTTATTCGGTATTCGTGAAGTTTTTTAAACGCAGCTTAAATTATTGCATTGAGAAGAATTGAGGTCGCATGAAAACATTTTTGGTTTATCACAACTCTTATATTTATATTTTACATATAGAAGAAGCATATTTTCATCCATTGATGAAGAATCCAGTACAGGCCGAATACGCATCGTATTACGACTTGAGATTTTACTTCCAGAGACGACTATGATGACAGGATTTAATATTGACTCCATTGATGCTTTATGTAAGTGGTCTTTTTTTTCCAATGCTTTCTCAAACAATTGACAATTCAGAATATATGATGTTCATGCAGACGCGTATAACATTTGAGCTATTACCTGTTAGCCATTCTCCGTTTCTCATGGTTTGTTGTAAACGGTTTTAATGTTATATTGTTGAGAGATCGATTCATAACATTATTTAGCATAAAGCATAATGATTATCCTAAAAGATTGATTTTTTCTCAAACTAGGTGATGAAAAATTAACTTATAACTTATATTAACTTATTGTCAAATTTCATAACAGCTTAAACTTTTTCAGGACAACATATGTAATAATAACACAAAAGAGTATGGTTATGACAGATATTGGATGCCATGTCTTCTATCTTACATTTTCTGTTCCAGAATAGAACAAGCTACAGCAAGCTTTTCATTGAGTTTGCTGTAACTATTTAATTTGGATAAACCACATATATAGAGACTCAACAAAAAATCATAATTAAAAAGATACTAGTAATCGGTCCCCGAAACTTGTAAAGGATTGAACTTAATTCATCATCACCTTGAAATTTTCATTAGTATTGTTTTCTCTGAATGTATTCACCTAGTTAATCTTCATACCTTTTCTGCCGCTGTTCGTATTTTTGTGTCATAACGAGAAAATGCTAATCAGGGAGAAAATTTTTTGAAGCTATGACAGTTTGCGTACTTTTAGCTTCCTACTTTTTAATGTTCTCCTTTATATCAAGGCAACATTTGTATATTTATAATCAAAGTTTTTTCTTAGAGATGTAATGCCAACAGCAAATAATAATGTGGAAAACGAAGAATGTAGTTTCAATTAAGTTAACGATGGATAATGCTAGCATACGTTTTAAAAAGCTATTAATCTCCTTATCTTATATTGATTATATGAAAATTAATTTGCCTGATTCCTCGATAAACCAATTATTGTTGACCTCTACAATTCACAAATTTTGTCAGTTATTATTGTTTTTCTTAATGCTGAGACAAGTGATAACTATAGTTACTGAAGACACTCTTTAGAGGAATGAATCCAAAGAACAAATAGAGGAATGAATCCAAAGAACAAATATCATATGGTATTATCGTAGACACACCCAATTTTTACGCATATACAGTAGTAATAAACAAGATTATTGTTGTCGACTACACTTATCATAACTAAATCGCAATTTCCTTTTCTTCCAAAACAATTGACTTTTCCCTAGTTCCTAAATCTGTTATTACTGCTCAGATTATTGATATTGTACGTTTTATAAGAATAAAGTTACGGTAACTTCACTGCTGTATCATAAATATTCGCGTATCCGACGCCTACTACCTTTAACATTGCGGCGGAATACAACAAGTAAGGTTCACTCCTGAAACAACTTGCAATACCAGTGATTTCTTTCGTATTTTTTTTTCGTATTATCAACGAGAAGTTTTGTTCTAGGGTAAAATTTACACCATCTGTGTTGGTTAACGCAAATAATGTTTCGTTTAAGTGATCGCTCATGAGCGTAAATGGTGGTTTTTAGTTGTAAATTGTAAGTAGATTCTCAATAAGAGCTCGCATGATAAGGAAAGATTTTTTGGAAGCAAAAGCAATTTTTTAGTCCTCTTAAACCACTTTCCCTGTAAATAACATTGCAATATTATTTCCGATAATATGCCAGGGACACTTTGGAGTTCCTGAACTACTCAACATAGCACGGATGTATCTTTTGTGTTAGTAATTATCTTTTATAATAGAACACTGTGATATGAATTTCTTATTGCTTCCAAAAATAGCCTAACGGAAGTGTTTGGTATCCGTAATTCAATTTTCAAAGTTCAGAGGCGACTGTAAGTGGAATGCCGTTATCGAGTGACGATGAAATTACTGTCGGTATCGGTGAAATAGTTCAGCTCAGTCTAAGCTTAATTACTCTTACAAACGTCTTAATGTCCCAGAATTTGGAATTCATTTATTTACCTTATTTTCACTTGAGCTGGTAATAATTTTCGTAGCTTTGAGAAGTGTAGAATGAGTTTATGATCTGAATAACTGTGCTGGACATTCCATTAACACTGGAGCTTTTTTAGTGCTACTAACCTGCTTGTATTGTTTTCCATAATTACTCATTTTTTGGTATTGCAGTTGGAAAACTATGTATCAATCCTAAATATTGTATTATTATCACTTTTAGACACTCATTCGTTTAGTGGCTTAATACAGCTGCAGTGTTACCGCAATTTACAAAATATGTCCTTTATTGAGAGTGGAGGTTATCTTAAATAATGGAAATATACGTATTTTACATTGATCTGTTTGCTTTCCTATATTTTCTTTTAAAACCTGGTTTATACTCCTTACCATATTGAAAGTTTTAGGGATAAAATAACTAATATTTCCTCTCTTTTTTCAGGCTTCTTTTACTTCCTATAGATATTTCTATAGATGAACTACAGTTTTCGTGATGTAAACATTCTTAAAGTCAAATGAGTTATTAAATTTAGAAAGAAGAAACGGTTGAAATAGCTACTCCATCTGCGCCGGATACAATCTCAATCGAAAATGACTATGCACCAGTAGCAACTGCTAATTTTAATAAGGAACCTGTGAAACGAGTAGTGATTCAGGATACATTTCATGCTATTTCCAACTCCTGTTACGACGCTATGAAGGAGCACATAAGGTGATTTTTTAAAAGAATTTTGATTTGGAACTGAAGTTTCAAAACCGTCATTTTTGAAAACAAATAGTAATAAAAAAACAGTTGGATAAACTTTTGAAAGGCTGGTGTTGCAGATCAGGTTGCTCATTATTTTGAATGATAAATCTATTAGCTCGTCAGATGAATTGTTCTGCTTTGCTATTTCATTCAGTGTGATCACGAAGGTTTCATAATATTATATTATCTGCTTATTCTGCGGGTCACTTTATATCCCTTCAACTTTTTCTTTGTATGTAAATTTCTCTGACATCTGATAAGTGCTGTAAAATTTTTGTTGAACTTGACTGTTTAACGTAAAGTATGCGAATAAAAGTGTCGTCTGCTTTCGAAGTTTTACAGTGTTAGTTCAAATGTATTGGGAGCTGGCTGTTTTCATTTGTCGAACCTTATTGACTGTTTCCATGAGCGATCAGTTACTTTTTGACATTTATCCAAGACTAGATAAAAGCAAAGTGGACATTATTGCAGCCAAGTGTGTTTCTTACTAAAATCTGCAAACATGAATACGTACAAAAAGTTCTGGATAAATATTTTATGAGGCTTAATTTGTATGGTAGATTTATTGCAGTAAAAGAATTTAACTTCAAGCTACAAAATGGATGGCATTATCAAAAGCAGATGCTGGATCAGAATCGATCCATATCATCGCAGAGCCATGCTAGATGAACATGGAGTATGTAGAAGAATTTGTAAGAAATCAAGTAAAAAGCTGGAAATACTTGGATCTATATTCTGTAAAAAGAAAGCAGTAACACAGATCAAATACGATTTCTCGGTAAATTTTCCACTGCATCCAAATTTCTTTCATTTAGGTGAGGACTTGGAGCCTTTCTTTGTGTTACAGAATTTTCCATTGTAAAGGAGTATTTCCCATCAGTCTCCTACTCTTCTAGTATTTTCATTTTATTTAGAAAAATATTACAGTGCATGATATTCTTCCATGTCTCACAGCATTTTTGAGGTTAAGCATTTCAAGAATCGAAATATAACCGTCGCTTCAGACTGAGAATTGTTCGCAAACATTCAGACAACAACTATGCCTTATTCAAAACATTAGCTACGATAACTCATCAGACGCTTTTTCCGTGCGACTTAAACTTTATCGATGTCGAAAGCTGCAAACTATGTAAGAAGGAAAAATATAATTGTGCTAACTTGCGAAAAGTACCTTATATGTGATGTATCAATTGGAGTGAAGAACATAACAAGGCTACATTACATATGTATAGTTGTATTATCGTACATCAAGAAACAGTAGGAATAGAATAAAATCATTATTTACTTACTCATTAAGCAAAAAGCAAAAAGTGGTAGTTCAGCCCAAGGAAATGAAAAAAGTAAGGGGCAGTACGTAGCATGAACATGAAGGCCATCAACATGCGACACTAATTAAAAATGATTTTTTCCGCTTTTGGCGGAGTTTCAAAACGTCTTTTCTTGGATGTTACTGTTCTTTTCTGAAAGAGGGAGAAACAAGAACAAAGACGGAAACGATAGCAAAGCGAAATATAAATTCTCGGAGAAGAGACTAAGGTCAACTGAGAAAACTATCACATTAGCGAGAAATGGCAGACTTAATCTTTACAAGTTTATAAATTCTAACAAATATCTAAAAAGACTTCAGCTTGGATAGAAACATTTTATATTAACAACGTAAACCACGAAAATCTCAGCTATATTATATGTAAAGTTGCCCGGTTAAGAATTTTAAAATATATTTTAGTAGACGTAATAATTCTGAAAGTAGTCGCTGGACTGGAAAGTCAACTTAACAAGGTTCCAAAACTAAAAATTTAATAGAGAAGTTCCAGAATTAAGGGTGAACTTTGTTTTAATGGCAGCAAAACAATAATGACAAGATCCGAACATCAGTAATCTTCATCAGACTACAAGACATCGTGTCTATATTTTTATAAAACTCCTACCAACCTCTTAAATATATTGTTGATGCAAGTTAGAATGAAAAAGTAAACGCTCATGTATACGCGCAGCAAATATTGACAATATCGGGAAACACTGAGTATTCAAAAAAAGAATGATAAACAAATTCAGTACAGACAGGCAAATTCACTGAAGGAAAAAACACAATCACAATATACGGAAGAAAATTAATGCAAGAAAAGAAGGGAAGGAATTAAAGCCTAGTATGTTAGCATAATCTAAAAAAGATCGTTAGCTCAGGAAATCGTGAGATAGACTCTGCATGAGTTCAGTTGCCATTTAAAAAAATCAGTGTTACCCAAGTTGAACCAAGACTTCTTTCCTTAAAAATTCGCCGTCAAATTATCGTATCTCTCTGACAATTTGACGACAGATTTCAGTCTTATTTGTATTCATCTTAAGGGTCCAACTTTAGATTTTCGATTTCCGATCCAATCAACACGAAGTTATTCAAAAATTTAAATCTTAAATTTAAGTTGAATCTAAAATACAACAGATTTCTGTTGCAAAGAAAGGAAGAAAGGAAGTTTTACCACAATCATTGTTGTGAAATTTGGGGTTCAGTCTGAATATAACTTTCGTATGCTCAAAGGCCTTCCTTGTTTGTTATTGTAGTTGGTGTAGATGAATAATGCATTGAATGATAAGCCTGTTGTAACGATTTTATTTGCTAACACCCACAATATACAGATATTAATCTACATCAACTGATACTGATAATTTCGTAGAATATCTACAAATGAGATGAAAAAATGGATGAACGAATATATTGATGGTGAAATGAATTGAATTGTGGGAGAGAGAGAGAGAGCAGCCGTATCGTAGCTTACTGGTAAGGAAAAAACTGTTAGAACTGATTGATACAAAGGATTTAAATCCTTATGTAGTGGGCATTGACTTGCAACAAGAGCATGATTATTAAGTAAGGAGCTATCAAATGATCTTTGCTCTTTATATAGTAAGAGATGGGTTTTAATATTGTGACTATCAGTTTAAAAGACCTTACAATTTTTCGACATCGCAAACAAATTTGATTTGGAACAAAGGAGTAATTTTAACATATTAAACAATGTACATACCGTCGCGAAAGACGCGAAAGTTGGAATAAATCCTTAAGAAAAAATAGAAATAATTTCCTCCATCCATGACTCATTAATCATCTCATTTATAATTCTTAGATTTATTCCCATCGAATTCCAATGCGTTTTTGTTATCTTTATTCAAATCTAAAGAATTCAACATGCTAATTCATGTATAGCTACATAGAAATCTAAAGTACACATGCTAATCTTCCATTGTTATAATGCTTATACTGTAACTAGATGTTTACAGCTTTCTTTATGTAAATGAGCAGCTGTTTAAAGTTTAATGTAAACCACTCTCATTTTAAGCATTTATAAACCTTGCGATATTAAGCCGTGGTTATTCAAAAATAAACGCTTTCTCCACGAGCCGTTGGTGTCCGTAAAGCTTTCATAACAAATCTTTTGGTGTCCGAGGTGAGGTCAAGATGGCGGCCTCTCTCAGTCAATCAGCGAAACCAACAGTTGGCAGACTGATCGAACTTCTGGACGAGATCAAGAAACTCGGGTTGTTACCACCAGATCGAAACCAGCTACTGGAGGAACAGAAGCAGCAATACGAAATCAAGAAGCAAATCGTCAAGGACAAAGCCAAGCGGCTCGAGATGTATGTTGGGACTTTGGAGACAATCAACCAAAAATGGCTGGACTTCATACAACAGATCACGATAACAACAAAGAGAAAGGAGGAAGAAGAGAAATACGAGAAAATGGTCAACGACAAACAAGGTATTCTTCATATGATTAATAGTAGTAAGGAGGCTATCATTACACTAACATCATATTATAATGATTTTGAATCAGCCTTCCAACAAGAGAAGTCCATGAGTACCAAAGAAAAGATAATGGAGAGACTCTCACCCAGTTATCATTCAACAATAAATCTGCCACAGCTACCACTACCAGTCTTTAGTGGGGATCCAAAATTGTGGCGAGAATTTTGGAACAGTTTTAATGCAGCCATACACCTGCAGGAGATTCCAAATATTCAAAAGCTCACTTATTTGATTTCATGCTTAAAGGGAGAAGCCTTAGAAGCAATAAGAGGGTTTGACATAGCTCCAGAGAATTACGATTTGATAAGACAGGTCTTAATCGACAAATATGGTAATCCTATTACTATAAAGAAATCATTATACAACGAGTTTTATTCTATTCAACGGAACGACAAAGAATGGAAAACAAAAGTGGAAGCAATGGAGAAAATCCTTCGTCAATTAGAAGCAATAGGCGAGAATTTAGAGCATTCCAGCATCGAAGTAACAATTGAAAGCAAACTACCAACATGGATTCTGGATAAGGTCTATCAAACAAAAACAGAAAGGGAAACCTGGTCCGTAAGTGATTTACGAAAATTTTTAATGATATTAATTCAAAGAAATGAAGAGGTAAATAGGAACCAGAAAACTCCACTAGAACCAATCCTAAAAAGAGCACTTCAGTTTCAAAGGGGAAGAGGAACCTCCGCCTTATTTATAACAAAACAATCAAATGAAGTTAAGAACCTTCAGTCTAGTAGTAAAATAAAATTTAACAAGGAAAGAAGACCTTGTATATTTTGTAACAAAAATCATTGGAATAACGAATGCCCAAACTGCCTTACGGCTAAACAACGATTCGAGCGCCTGAAGGAGCTCAAGGCTTGCACTAATCGCTTGCGCACGAAACGACAAGTGACTGCAAACAAAGGAGACGTATATGCTTCCACTGCAAAGGTCAACACAATACGGCATTATGCTACAAGAAATATTGTTCGCTCAATAATGGTTCTAGTAAAGAAGAAACAAATTCAACAATCATTACAAATTTACTAAATCAACCGATCAACCATCAAGGCAAGAAGGTTTTATTAATACGCAAAGAAATTGAAGCAGTCAACCCAAGTAAACTGGATATTCGAGAAGACGCTTTAGTATTATTTG
Organism: Wuchereria bancrofti; assembly: GCA_005281725.1. NCBI lineage: Eukaryota > Metazoa > Nematoda > Chromadorea > Rhabditida > Onchocercidae > Wuchereria > Wuchereria bancrofti. The sequence goes on along the minus strand of SSBO01000053.1, from coordinate 1,379 downwards.
ATCCAGGTTCCCAATCATCTTTCATTTCAAGAAAGTTAGCCAGTCGTTTAGGTCTAGCTGAAACCACAAAGAAAGAATTAAAACTTTTTTCTTTCGGCAACCAATTTCCCAAACTCTACCAAACTAATAAGGTAAAATTAGGAATAAGAACTTTAGAATCTAAAATCATAACTATCAACGCTTATGCATTAGACTATTTAACAGATAAACTACAAATTATTAATCCAAGTTCTTATGATATGAAATTTATTACACGTCAGAAACAGTTAGATGAATCGGAAGGATATTGGAGTCGACCCGATATCATAATCGGAGTAGACCATTTCTTCGAATTCATGCAACCTTACAAAGTCCACAGTATGCTATCAGGTTTTTATTTACTTCACACCAAGGTTGTGGATATACTAATATGACTTGCGAACTTGATAGCCTTAATTCTATTAATGTAACTACTGTCATTACCAATCCAGATATAGATCAGTTTTGGAAATTGGAAGTAATAGGGATTAACGAACAACCAAATGATCAAGACGATGAGGAGGCACTAAAACAATTTAAAAATAGTATTACTAAGGAAAACAATAGGTATCAAGTTTGTTGGCCATGGAAAGATAAGAAGATTAACTTACAAGACAATTATGGTCTTTGTTATGGACGATTAAAGACATTAGTCAAACGACTTCAATCCAATCAATCTTTGCTCGAACGTTATGACGAGATAATCAAAGAGCAATTACTGTCGAATATTATTGAGAAAGTGACAGCAAACATGGATCAAGAAGGTATTTTACATTATTTACCTCATCATGAAGTACTAACTCCTTACAAATTGTCTATGACACTTCGGCCCGTATTAAAGGAGAAAAAAGTCTGAATAATATGTTATATCGTGGTCCCACTACACTACCTGACTTAGCGTTTTACTTCGTTTCAGAATGATGAAAATTGTTATAACAGCAGATATAGAAAAGGCTTTTTTGCAACTGGAATTACACCCGTCCGAAAGGAACTGCACTCGTTTTTTGTGGTTAAAGGATATTCAAGAAGAAATCACCAAGGAAAATTTGATATGTTATCGTTTTCAGAGGGTTCCATTTCGAGTAATAGCGTCTCCCTTTTTACTTTCAGCTACTCTCAATTATCATCTAGAAACTCATGGAAGCAAAACCGCGTTAGAAATTAAGAAAAACCTCTATGTCGATAATGTTTTATTACCTGCAAGTGGAACTGAAGAAGCACTCAAAATTTACAACGAAATGAAGGACATCTTTATGAATGCCTCAATGAATATACGAGAATTCCTTTCAAATGACAACGATTTCAATAAACTTATTCCCGAGAACGACCGAGCAGAAGTAAGTCAAATAAAAAAGATTCTT
>SSBO01000052.1:0-22154 GCA_005281725.1 Wuchereria bancrofti | reverse complement strand
ACCGAAAAGAACCAGCTAAATCAAAAGAATCCAAATTGGTCAACAAATAAGAAAAGGAGACCCTGTATCTTCTGCAACAACAATCACTGGGATAGCAAGTGTCACATATATTCTACAGTGGAGCAGCGAATTGATCGATTGAAGGAAATCAATGTTTGCTCTAATTGTTTTAAATCTGGACACAACGAACTCAACTGCACAAAAAGAGCAAGTTGTTTTTATTGCAAAAAATCCCACAACAGCGCCCTTTGTACCACTAAGACTCGTGATTCTGGGAAGATTGTTGCCAAAAATGCAAACATATCTGTTAATTCAACTAAGAAAGTTGAAAAGAAACGAGTACTGCTTTTATGTAGAGAAATTAATGTCTTTAATCCTGATAAACCTGAACATCAAGTACAAGCTTTAGTANACTAAGAAAGTTGAAAAGAAACGAGTACTGCTTTTATGTAGAGAAATTAATGTCTTTAATCCTGATAAATTAATTTACTTCTCTGATTTTTTATATCAGAAAAAGAAGCGACATAGTGTCAAAATGAAGTACCAATGAGAGAATAATTGTGTGTTTTTTCTTTTGGTGTAAGAAATTAAAGAAATTTGGAAAAAAAATCAAAATTTAAGTTTATAGTCACTAAAAACTTCTTGAAATATTTACTTTTTTTCTTTTGAGAGCATAAAATTTAATCTAAATTTATGAAATCTATTCCATATTTATCATGAATTTTCAAATAATCTGAATTTTGATAACTTTTTTAATGCAAATTTTTATGCGAAAAATTTTAATTGCTTTAAAGATTTATAATAATTTCATCAACACATGTGATAAGTATTTGATAGATTTTGTAAGTTCTCTTATACTAAAAATAAGACATTAAACTTAAGAAGAGAATTTTTTTAGAATTTTAAAAATATTATACTTAGGAAAAAACCTAGATTTCAACAACTGATTAACTTTTAAAATTTATTCCATTTGGAAATAATTCATATTTTGACAATTTCTTTTTTGTTTTTCAGACATTAATACGGCATCAGTTTTGGGACAAATGAACTTGTCGACAAAAGTTGTGAACTTGTCGACAAAAGCAGATTGTGTCGATTTTAAAGGTTAAGTAAATCTTTTTTTGGAAATCTTGAGACGTAAATTTGCGCTAATCTTCAATTTCCAATAGTATAACCGAAAAATAAAAATAGATGAGAATGAAAATGAAAATTGGGATAGGCAAGGCTAGAACTTAATAGAGTAAAATGAATGAAATAGATGTGAATAGGGAAGAACAGAAAATAGAGTAGAATAGAGTAGGATAGCATAAAATAGAATTAGAATAGGGAGAATAGAATTGGAAGAACAAAAGAACGGAATAGAATAGAATGGAACTAAAGGTTTTAGGTAAAATTGAATTTTAAATTTTAATTCTAATTCTTGAATTTTAGGTAAAATATTGTGATTGAATTTTAGGTAAAATATTGTGTACCTGTTCCAATTCTGAAAACTTATGATTTTTCTTTCAAATTTTAATAATTTCATACGTAATCCAAATCCAAATTAACGACACTAGATTATATGGAAATTTCAATATAAATACTAATTTTTTCCATTAGGTTAAAAAAAACTGTTTCATCGGTGTGATGAATTATCATTTTCTTACCTTACTGCCAATATCAATTCAAATTACAGTTTGAATTATAGCTTATGAAATTTTACATTACTTTTCTTTTTGCTTGATCAGTGTTATGTAAATTTTGCTATCCTTTGCTTTTTTCATATTAAAAATTGATTAAAAAATGTTTTATGGAAAATTTTTGTGTTATCATAATGAAAGATCATAAGTGGAAGTTCCTTTTATTTCCTCTTTCCTAAGAATAATACAACTTAATCACTCTTTGCTGATTTATTTTCTCTTCATATTTGAAATCATTGTGAATTATATTCACTATTATTTTTATTTATCATTTCTCTGCCTTATTTTTCTAATTTTCATTTATTAATTCTATAATTTTGAAAATAAGTTATTTGAAATGTTTGATTCATTTTATTTAATAAATCTCCGCAAATTATCTTTCTATTTTACAAAATTAATTTGTCTAATTATAGTTCTTTATCACAGCATAATATTGTTTCTTTTTTTAATCTAAAATAAAATAGCTATTGATAAAGATGTTTTTTTCAAATTTCTGGGAAGCTTTTTTTATAACTTTTTTTTGTGACAAAAAATTTTCTTGGCAAATATTTTATTGTTCGAAAAAGTTCAATTATTGTTGAACGTCGGATTGAAATTTATTAGTTTAGAATGAGGAATATTTATGTATTAAATAATAAATGATTTCATGAAAATTCATCAAATTCCAATCATTTCATTGCTTTTTTATTAATATCAGAATCAATGAAGCGTGTAGCACGTTGTTTATTAATATAATGCCAAATACGCATAGCAATATTCATCAAACCACCAATTAATGTTGATATAATTAAAAGTGTTACAACTAAAATAATTCTAAAATTGTTGAAATGAATTCTAAAAAAATTTCTACTACTTCTTAATTATTGATATATTTATTTTATTTAGGAGCAAAATGATACTAATAATTTATTCTGTAATTTTATTGTTAATGTGCCATGCTTAGAAATAAGATAAAATGAAGTATTGAAACAAAATTTTATAAAAATTTAATATAAATTATAAATATTCTGTGCAATTAAAATGACAGCATATCATTTTGTTAATTAAAAAAAGAAAAGGAAAACGTTTGATTAGAATAAAATGATAAAAGCATCACTTTAACTTATTATTAAATAATTCTAGTACTGTAAATATACACTTACGTATACGTGCTATATCAGGTGAACGTGGTGGTAAACCAGCTACGAAAATTCGATCAAAAAATTCTCTTTCAATAGTAAGTGTTATCATATACCATAAACATATTGATAAGCAAATTACCGATGATGCTTCAACAATATTCTAAAATTAGATATATATTCTTAAGATAGATATTGTTGAATATATATGTTGAATGGATATATTTTTTTTAGATATATTAATAATATCTAATTACTAATTTATTGATGCTAAACTTATTAGCAAGTTTTTTTTAAATATTTAATTACTTATTATCAATCCTATCATATCAATTGTATTTGTTGATTCACCAATAAAATTTCGAAAAAAATTTTTTGACTATGGGCAATCTTTTTCTGATATTTTACAATGCTTAACTTATAATATAAACTGATATATTTTGGCTAGAAATTCTACATTTAACAACGTTGTTAGTATAAATATTTTTTATTGAATTTTCATTCAAGTTTTTTTGCTACTTGAATTTATAAGAAAAAAACTTTTTTTTGGACTGATTTTATTTAACAAAATTTTATTTCAAACAATTGAACAATTATTGTAAATTGCAGCCTTGAATATTTTTCTAAAGTATGAATGCATTATAATTTCAAATGTATAAAAAAGCTCACACATCTGAATGAAATCCAAAAGGTCGCTATGTTTTTGAAGTTTTCAAACTTGGTAAAAAATGAAAATAGCGTTTGTTTCTTTTTAAATTCATTTAAAAAAATAATGAAAAGCGGAAAAATAATCTTTTCCAAAAAAAGGAAATTTTGTTTTTGTTTTTTTTTTTTTTGTTTTTTGCAATGTGTTAAGCTAAAATTAAGCCAACTATCATTAAACAATCCTAATAGTTTAGTCCAATCAATTTCTGCAACAATTATCAAAGATTTGAAACTTCAAATTCTTTAAGCATCTCAAATTTACACTTAAAACGTTTTAATTTCTAAGTAAGACTGGAAAATTTGATTAGATTTCCTCAAATTCACTTATATAATTGAAATACTTGAAAGAAATATTGAAGTTTCAATATTCATTCCATCCTTTTGCTTTTTTTATTTCCTCAGAACATTGAATTTTAATAATTGCTTAATTATTACTGGTATCATTAATTACTAATATTAACCAGTATCATTAGTCATTAACTGCTATTACAGATGTTAATTTTGATAATTCATTAAAAAGTTATTTGTTTCAATTGTATCAGTTAAAAAATTTATTCAATTTTTGATTAAATAATTTAATACTTAATTCTAATTCACTTTGCAAAATTTTAGATTCTGTCAAAAAGTTGAAAGACAAAATCATGTTCATGGAAATTGCAATTGGAAAAAATTTCTCATTTCAGAAGTTAATTAAATAAATTTTTTATTCCAAAATTTATTAATCAAATCTTTATTAATCAAGTCAAGAAGTAAATGCAAAAAATTGAGTTTTTAATAATATTATCACATATTTAAATGTAAATATTTCAATTCGATTGTTTTTTGTACTTTTTCGTACAAAATCTTTTTCTCTTAATTCAAAGTTTAGCAAAAAATATCTCTCATTAAATTATAAATAAAATTTACAAATTTGAGCACAGGAAAAATTTAGGAAAATATTTTATCATTTATTTCTATCTGAAGATTAAAATGATAAAAATCTAATCGTTATTTTAATTTGTAAGGGTTAAAGGCAAAAAAAGCTTAAAATGATCAAAGATCTAACCGTCATTTCAATTTGTGGTTTTTGCCACTTCCATATTGGTTGTAAGATATTTCCGGATTTCGAATATTTTTCTTGGCAAATTTCACATCGATCATTATTGTTTGATCGAAGTAACCATTCATTTAAGCAATGCTCGTGAATATCGCCCATCTAACAATTAGCACTTCTTTTTTTCGCTTACTTTCTTTTTGTTTTTTGTTTTCTTTTGTTTTTTGTTTTCTTTTAAATAAATTTTTTATTATAATCGGAAACAAAAATCAGTTATAATGAATAATAATGTAAATTATTATTAAAAAAAGTTCGAATCAATTAAACGCTAATTTATTAATATTTGATTAGACAGATTGAAGAAAAATTTTTTTAATGCAACAATTATTATTTTTAAACGAAATTCATAGTTTAGTAAAGTTATCATTAATTAAATTATCAAATAGAATGGAGTGTTTTAATAAATTATGTAGTGAAATTAATAAAAAAAAATAAATAAATTAATAATCTTTTCAAGTTTTTTATGTTTTATACCTTTTAAGTTTTATACGCTTTACATGTTTATATTTTTCTCAAAGCCATAAATTATAAAATGTATGGCAAAAAAAGGAGACACTAATTAAGCTTTAAAAATATACTAAATCTATTAATTTATTCATTTGATAGCCATAATAAACTAAAAAAATGATTGGATCTTGTTTATCTTAACTTGGCTAATTAAATATGTCGAATTAAACGTTTAAGTGATAATCTACTAGATTAAGTACATTGATCAAGTAGATCAAATATATCGAATTAAACACAACTAATTAATTGTATTAAATGTATCGAATTAAACGTAACGAATCAAATATATTAAATACATCGAATTAATTGAAAATAAAATTTAAAAAAGTTGGACATATAAATCAATTTATTATACCATAATTCATTTAAATTATGAATTTTTAGCTTTACTGAATGTAATAATATGAAAAAAGGGAATGTAATAAATGCAATGCAATTAAATTAAAGATATTAATATAATATGAAATTAATTATTGAGATATGTTATCAATTAATTTTATTATGCATAATAGATATAGAAAAAATATTAATCAAATTCGAAAAATTTACCGTTCCGGTACAAGCACATGGTCGAACAAGTTCACCGGTTTCCGATTGACATATGCGGCATGCTCTTTTTTCTGTGTTAGATGAATCAGATACGGTTTTCGGTGAGCTATAATTGTAATTGCATTATTTCATATGAAAATTTTTAGCTTAAAAAGAAAGTGATTTTCATTTAATGCAGCATTTTCCTTTTTTTCTCGAAAGAATTTGCTACTAATTCCAAGTAAAAATTTTTCTTTTGTAATATATTTGTTTACTGCTTTAGTCTTCAAAGATAAATTATTTTAATTTAAATAAACATAATCGTTCTTTTAACCTTTTGTTTTCTATTTATTACTTTGGTGAGTTTTCAATATGAACTATTTTTTTTTAAATTTAAGTTATTGCTCCATCGTTTTTTCTAACTTAACACTTAGAAAAGTTGGAAATATTGGGAAATGTTTCCAGAAACAGATGAAACATATACATTTTCATATTATAATCTTATCAAATGTTATGTTTCGAATCAAAAAATTAAAATTCCATCATCATTTAAAGAAATGTAAAATTTGAAATATACCACTTAAGCAAAATATGATGTTTGAAATTATGAAAACATTTAAACAAAACGTAAAATTTAAATTGATCATTTTAAAAAAAATCAAATTCTGTTTTAATTTTTATTTTTTCATTCTATTATTCAATAAGAACTTGCAATTGACATTGTAACTTTTCAAATTTTAGTTTTATTTGTTGAAATATATATGCATACATATATTTAAATATTAGTAGAATTTTCTATTTGTATCAAAAAATTTGATCATTAAAATATTTTGCAAATATTTCTTTCTAGTTTTTTCATTTTTTTGCTACTAAATTGTTAACAATTTCATTTAAAATGAATAACAGCAAAACTTTTTTGTCTAACTATTAATCTAACTACTTTTCTCATTCACAATTATTCATTTATAGCTTATATCCTCTTCACTTTTCTTTTTCTTCCCTCTGGTTCAACTCATTTCTACTTTTCTTGTTGCATTCATTTCAAAAGAAAATGCGAAACTAAATCATTGTAATTGTAAGTATTTCATTTTCTTGACACGCATAAAATTAATTGAAGCAGACGCCAAAACATGGACCCAATTCAGTTACATTTGCGCTTTTTCTCTTCCGTTTTTTAATTTCTGCTATTTCTGCACGTATATAAGCGTGAATTTACACGTCAATCTATGTATATCAATGTATCATAATATTACATTCTTAGTTTAATTAATTTAATTTTCATTAAATTTACTCAACAATTTAATTTATATTATTAGAAATATATATGGATAAGAAATATTATACTTGCGAATATATATAAAATTTTTGTTTTAATCTACTATTAGCAAAAAAAAAAAATGTTTCGAAAACTTTAAAATAGATACCTGAGTCTTTCTACGTATCTTACGTGATAGTTTTGAAAATAATGAATTTATGTTATTAAGTGGATATATATAAAATTTTTATAAGTTTTAATTTAACCTATTTTTAGGTCACCAGGAAGAAAAAACGGAGCTACATTTTTGTGGAACAATTATGAAATTAAATATTTACATTAATTTAGAATTTTAAAAATCATGTATTTATATATCAACATGTTACTTATTCCACATAATTATTTCAAACATTTCTAATTACTAATACCATTGGAGTTTTTTTTTTATTTTCTTAATTTAACGCGTGAGAAAATCATAGAGGAAAAGAAGGAAAGAAGAAAAGAAACTAAAAGATTCGAGTGATATTTCTGTATTTTAAAAAATAAAGTAAAATTTAAGTATTACTCGAAATCAAAATAATATAATTAAAAGCTCACTTCGGTATGTCAACACAAACAGATTCTTGAAAATGTATAACACGTGTAAATGATCCTTTTTTATTTCCGTTAAATATTTGAAATTTTTTTTCTGCTAATTTTTTTCGATTTGATTGCATTTGAGATGTTGCATCATTCATTTCTGGCATTTCCTCATATTTTTCTAAACAATTATTATCCTCATCAATTGATCCAACACCTGAAATGTTATATCATAAATTAGTTCATTCATTTTTTTTCCATTCAAATAATCTTTAAATGCTTAATCAATCTTTCATTAATTTTAACTAATCACCTTATAATCGACATTATTCCAAAATAACTTCTTCAATTCTATTATAAATTATTCACTCATTATTGCATTTCTTGTATTATGAAAACGAAATTCCGATTTCTACTAATTAAATATCATTATTATTGGTACCACTAATAATTTTGCTCTTATTACAATACCACTAAAGTTATGAAACTAATATTTTTCAGTAACATCAATAAAAAAAAGACTAAGCTAGAATTTAAAAAATTTTAACCACAAATATTTTATTCAAAAATTTCTTCCTGTCATCCTATATTCACTCTTTAAAAAAAAGAAATAACACTCTGCAAAAGAAAAATGAAATGATTTATTATTTAATAATAAAATAATTAGAAAAAAATGTAAAGAAGGCATCGAAAATTCTCCAGTGGGAATTTTATTGTGTAAAAATCGATGGAATTTAAGCAAAAAAAATATGCACCTACTTACTTGTAAACGTATTTTCCATTCCATCCTGACCAGTGACATTTCCATTACTATTTCCTTCAATTTTTGACATTTGGCAACAACCACTACTCTTCAAATATGTTTTTANAATCATTGTAATTGTAAGTATTTCATTTTCTTGACACGCATAAAATTAATTGAAGCAGACGCCAAAACATGGACCCAATTCAGTTACATTTGCGCTTTTTCTCTTCCGTTTTTTAATTTCTGCTATTTCTGCACGTATATAAGCGTGAATTTACACGTCAATCTATGTATATCAATGTATCATAATATTACATTCTTAGTTTAATTAATTTAATTTTCATTAAATTTACTCAACAATTTAATTTATATTATTAGAAATATATATGGATAAGAAATATTATACTTGCGAATATATATAAAATTTTTGTTTTAATCTACTATTAGCAAAAAAAAAAAATGTTTCGAAAACTTTAAAATAGATACCTGAGTCTTTCTACGTATCTTACGTGATAGTTTTGAAAATAATGAATTTATGTTATTAAGTGGATATATATAAAATTTTTATAAGTTTTAATTTAACCTATTTTTAGGTCACCAGGAAGAAAAAACGGAGCTACATTTTTGTGGAACAATTATGAAATTAAATATTTACATTAATTTAGAATTTTAAAAATCATGTATTTATATATCAACATGTTACTTATTCCACATAATTATTTCAAACATTTCTAATTACTAATACCATTGGAGTTTTTTTTTTATTTTCTTAATTTAACGCGTGAGAAAATCATAGAGGAAAAGAAGGAAAGAAGAAAAGAAACTAAAAGATTCGAGTGATATTTCTGTATTTTAAAAAATAAAGTAAAATTTAAGTATTACTCGAAATCAAAATAATATAATTAAAAGCTCACTTCGGTATGTCAACACAAACAGATTCTTGAAAATGTATAACACGTGTAAATGATCCTTTTTTATTTCCGTTAAATATTTGAAATTTTTTTTCTGCTAATTTTTTTCGATTTGATTGCATTTGAGATGTTGCATCATTCATTTCTGGCATTTCCTCATATTTTTCTAAACAATTATTATCCTCATCAATTGATCCAACACCTGAAATGTTATATCATAAATTAGTTCATTCATTTTTTTTCCATTCAAATAATCTTTAAATGCTTAATCAATCTTTCATTAATTTTAACTAATCACCTTATAATCGACATTATTCCAAAATAACTTCTTCAATTCTATTATAAATTATTCACTCATTATTGCATTTCTTGTATTATGAAAACGAAATTCCGATTTCTACTAATTAAATATCATTATTATTGGTACCACTAATAATTTTGCTCTTATTACAATACCACTAAAGTTATGAAACTAATATTTTTCAGTAACATCAATAAAAAAAAGACTAAGCTAGAATTTAAAAAATTTTAACCACAAATATTTTATTCAAAAATTTCTTCCTGTCATCCTATATTCACTCTTTAAAAAAAAGAAATAACACTCTGCAAAAGAAAAATGAAATGATTTATTATTTAATAATAAAATAATTAGAAAAAAATGTAAAGAAGGCATCGAAAATTCTCCAGTGGGAATTTTATTGTGTAAAAATCGATGGAATTTAAGCAAAAAAAATATGCACCTACTTACTTGTAAACGTATTTTCCATTCCATCCTGACCAATGACATTTCCATTACTATTCCCTTCAATTTTTGACATTTGACAACAACCACTACTCTTCAAATATGTTTTTACGAATCAATAAGTAGAAATAACAATTGTAACGATTAAATTAATGCAAAAAAATCTTAATTTTTACCAACTTTTTTCATATATAAATTAAATATGTAAATTTGTGCAATTAATAATCACATGCTGAAATATTATTGTTATTATTAATTTTGCTATTGAATCAAAAATAAAAAATAAAGAAGAATGAAAATAAAGAGGAATGAAGGATTGAATAATAAAGTTGATCGTAGCTGTTGTAGAAGAAAAAAGATTTTGTTTTTATTTTACAAATTTTTAAAAATTTTAACACATTTGATTAAAATTGACAGAAAAAAGGGTTATAAAAATATTTCCAGGCAATATTTTTATGAATATAATTTGAGAAATTATTTTTAAAATTATTTTTATATTTAACTAAAATGCAATTTCGTGCATCTAACTAAATGTTTAACCAAGTTATAATTTTTTTTTTTAAATTAAAAAAATTCGAAATTTATTTTTCAGATTGCATTTTTATAACATTTGTATGCGTTGGACTTGCTCTAGGACTATTGCAATTGCTTAGTCTTATTTAAATAAAATGATAATAACATCGTTTGATTTTGTGAACGAAAGTTTACGAAATGATCTATTGTATGTTTGCTGCATAAACGCGAATGACTGAAAAGAGCACTGCGAGATTTTTAAATACTATTGCAAAAAAATGACAGCATCTATGTGAGTTCTCAAAGATGATAGTAGGGTATAAATGGTCCTTGGCTATGTTTTTCGATTAAAGGTCTGTGTCCTAGTCTAAAAGATTACTTTAGAGAGCCTTTGCAGTTCTTCTCTGTGATATTCGGTTGCAGCAATTTGGTGGTCGACTGCCATAGAGCACAATATTAGAGAGATTGTGATAATTTTTCAAATGTACCTCTTTTCTTAGTAATATATCCTCAGTACTTGTTTAAGAGCATTGATTAGGTGATCAGTCCAGTNAATTAAACGTCATCCTAACCCAAGCATTCCAGAAAATTCAGCATTGATTGCAATAAAACAATCAAAGCAAATTAGAGGAACGGCTTCAACCGAAAAGAACCAGCTAAATCAAGAGAATCCAAATTGGTCGACAAATAAGAAAAGGAGACCCTGTATCTTCTGCAATAACAATCACTGGGATAGCAAGTGTCACATATATTCTACAGTGGAGCAGCGAATTGATCGATTGAAGGAAATCAATGTATGCTCTAATTGTTTTAAATCTGGACACAACGAACTCAACTGCACAAAAACAGCAAGTTGTTTTTATTGCAAAAAATCCCACAACAGCGTTCTTTGTACCACTAAGACTCGTGATTCTGGGAAGATTGTTGCCAAAAATGCAAACATATCTGTTAATTCAACTAAGAAAGTTGAAAAGAAACGAATACTGCTTTTATGTAGAGAAATTAATGTCTTTAATCCTGATAAATTAATTTACTTCTCTGATTTTTTATATCAGAAAAAGAAGCGACATAGTGTCAAAATGAAGTACCAATGAGAGAATAATTGTGTGTTTTTTCTTTTGGTGTAAGAAATTAAAGAAATTTGGAAAAAAAATCAAAATTTAAGTTTATAGTCACTAAAAACTTCTTGAAATATTTACTTTTTTTCTTTTGAGAGCATAAAATTTAATCTAAATTTATGAAATCTATTCCATATTTATCATGAATTTTCAAATAATCTGAATTTTGATAACTTTTTTAATGCAAATTTTTATGCGAAAAATTTTAATTGCTTTAAAGATTTATAATAATTTCATCAACACATGTGATAAGTATTTGATAGATTTTGTAAGTTCTCTTATACTAAAAATAAGACATTAAACTTAAGAAGAGAATTTTTTTAGAATTTTAAAAATATTATACTTAGGAAAAAACCTAGATTTCAACAACTGATTAACTTTTAAAATTTATTCCATTTGGAAATAATTCATATTTTGACAATTTCTTTTTTGTTTTTCAGACATTAATACGGCATCAGTTTTGGGACAAATGAACTTGTCGACAAAAGTTGTGAACTTGTCGACAAAAGCAGATTGTGTCGATTTTAAAGGTTAAGTAAATCTTTTTTTGGAAATCTTGAGACGTAAATTTGCGCTAATCTTCAATTTCCAATAGTATAACCGAAAAATAAAAATAGATGAGAATGAAAATGAAAATTGGGATAGGCAAGGCTAGAACTTAATAGAGTAAAATGAATGAAATAGATGTGAATAGGGAAGAACAGAAAATAGAGTAGAATAGAGTAGGATAGCATAAAATAGAATTAGAATAGGGAGAATAGAATTGGAAGAACAAAAGAACGGAATAGAATAGAATGGAACTAAAGGTTTTAGGTAAAATTGAATTTTAAATTTTAATTCTAATTCTTGAATTTTAGGTAAAATATTGTGATTGAATTTTAGGTAAAATATTGTGTACCTGTTCCAATTCTGAAAACTTATGATTTTTCTTTCAAATTTTAATAATTTCATACGTAATCCAAATCCAAATTAACGACACTAGATTATATGGAAATTTCAATATAAATACTAATTTTTTCCATTAGGTTAAAAAAAACTGTTTCATCGGTGTGATGAATTATCATTTTCTTACCTTACTGCCAATATCAATTCAAATTACAGTTTGAATTATAGCTTATGAAATTTTACATTACTTTTCTTTTTGCTTGATCAGTGTTATGTAAATTTTGCTATCCTTTGCTTTTTTCATATTAAAAATTGATTAAAAAATGTTTTATGGAAAATTTTTGTGTTATCATAATGAAAGATCATAAGTGGAAGTTCCTTTTATTTCCTCTTTCCTAAGAATAATACAACTTAATCACTCTTTGCTGATTTATTTTCTCTTCATATTTGAAATCATTGTGAATTATATTCACTATTATTTTTATTTATCATTTCTCTGCCTTATTTTTCTAATTTTCATTTATTAATTCTATAATTTTGAAAATAAGTTATTTGAAATGTTTGATTCATTTTATTTAATAAATCTCCGCAAATTATCTTTCTATTTTACAAAATTAATTTGTCTAATTATAGTTCTTTATCACAGCATAATATTGTTTCTTTTTTTAATCTAAAATAAAATAGCTATTGATAAAGATGTTTTTTTCAAATTTCTGGGAAGCTTTTTTTATAACTTTTTTTTGTGACAAAAAATTTTCTTGGCAAATATTTTATTGTTCGAAAAAGTTCAATTATTGTTGAACGTCGGATTGAAATTTATTAGTTTAGAATGAGGAATATTTATGTATTAAATAATAAATGATTTCATGAAAATTCATCAAATTCCAATCATTTCATTGCTTTTTTATTAATATCAGAATCAATGAAGCGTGTAGCACGTTGTTTATTAATATAATGCCAAATACGCATAGCAATATTCATCAAACCACCAATTAATGTTGATATAATTAAAAGTGTTACAACTAAAATAATTCTAAAATTGTTGAAATGAATTCTAAAAAAATTTCTACTACTTCTTAATTATTGATATATTTATTTTATTTAGGAGCAAAATGATACTAATAATTTATTCTGTAATTTTATTGTTAATGTGCCATGCTTAGAAATAAGATAAAATGAAGTATTGAAACAAAATTTTATAAAAATTTAATATAAATTATAAATATTCTGTGCAATTAAAATGACAGCATATCATTTTGTTAATTAAAAAAAGAAAAGGAAAACGTTTGATTAGAATAAAATGATAAAAGCATCACTTTAACTTATTATTAAATAATTCTAGTACTGTAAATATACACTTACGTATACGTGCTATATCAGGTGAACGTGGTGGTAAACCAGCTACGAAAATTCGATCAAAAAATTCTCTTTCAATAGTAAGTGTTATCATATACCATAAACATATTGATAAGCAAATTACCGATGATGCTTCAACAATATTCTAAAATTAGATATATATTCTTAAGATAGATATTGTTGAATATATATGTTGAATGGATATATTTTTTTTAGATATATTAATAATATCTAATTACTAATTTATTGATGCTAAACTTATTAGCAAGTTTTTTTTAAATATTTAATTACTTATTATCAATCCTATCATATCAATTGTATTTGTTGATTCACCAATAAAATTTCGAAAAAAATTTTTTGACTATGGGCAATCTTTTTCTGATATTTTACAATGCTTAACTTATAATATAAACTGATATATTTTGGCTAGAAATTCTACATTTAACAACGTTGTTAGTATAAATATTTTTTATTGAATTTTCATTCAAGTTTTTTTGCTACTTGAATTTATAAGAAAAAAACTTTTTTTTGGACTGATTTTATTTAACAAAATTTTATTTCAAACAATTGAACAATTATTGTAAATTGCAGCCTTGAATATTTTTCTAAAGTATGAATGCATTATAATTTCAAATGTATAAAAAAGCTCACACATCTGAATGAAATCCAAAAGGTCGCTATGTTTTTGAAGTTTTCAAACTTGGTAAAAAATGAAAATAGCGTTTGTTTCTTTTTAAATTCATTTAAAAAAATAATGAAAAGCGGAAAATAATCTTTTCCAAAAAAAAGAATTTTTGTTTTTTTTTTTTTTTTTTTTTTGCAATGTGTTAAGCTAAAATTAAGCCAACTATCATTAAACAATCCTAATAGTTTAGTCCAATCAATTTCTGCAACAATTATCAAAGATTTGAAACTTCAAATTCTTTAAGCATCTCAAATTTACACTTAAAACGTTTTAATTTCTAAGTAAGACTGGAAAATTTGATTAGATTTCCTCAAATTCACTTATATAATTGAAATACTTGAAAGAAATATTGAAGTTTCAATATTCATTCCATCCTTTTGCTTTTTTTATTTCCTCAGAACATTGAATTTTAATAATTGCTTAATTATTACTGGTATCATTAATTACTAATATTAACCAGTATCATTAGTCATTAACTGCTATTACAGATGTTAATTTTGATAATTCATTAAAAAGTTATTTGTTTCAATTGTATCAGTTAAAAAATTTATTCAATTTTTGATTAAATAATTTAATACTTAATTCTAATTCACTTTGCAAAATTTTAGATTCTGTCAAAAAGTTGAAAGACAAAATCATGTTCATGGAAATTGCAATTGGAAAAAATTTCTCATTTCAGAAGTTAATTAAATAAATTTTTTATTCCAAAATTTATTAATCAAATCTTTATTAATCAAGTCAAGAAGTAAATGCAAAAAATTGAGTTTTTAATAATATTATCACATATTTAAATGTAAATATTTCAATTCGATTGTTTTTTGTACTTTTTCGTACAAAATCTTTTTCTCTTAATTCAAAGTTTAGCAAAAAATATCTCTCATTAAATTATAAATAAAATTTACAAATTTGAGCACAGGAAAAATTTAGGAAAATATTTTATCATTTATTTCTATCTGAAGATTAAAATGATAAAAATCTAATCGTTATTTTAATTTGTAAGGGTTAAAGGCAAAAAAAGCTTAAAATGATCAAAGATCTAACCGTCATTTCAATTTGTGGTTTTTGCCACTTCCATATTGGTTGTAAGATATTTCCGGATTTCGAATATTTTTCTTGGCAAATTTCACATCGATCATTATTGTTTGATCGAAGTAACCATTCATTTAAGCAATGCTCGTGAATATCGCCCATCTAACAATTAGCACTTCTTTTTTTCGCTTACTTTCTTTTTGTTTTTTGTTTTCTTTTGTTTTTTGTTTTCTTTTAAATAAATTTTTTATTATAATCGGAAACAAAAATCAGTTATAATGAATAATAATGTAAATTATTATTAAAAAAAGTTCGAATCAATTAAACGCTAATTTATTAATATTTGATTAGACAGATTGAAGAAAAATTTTTTTAATGCAACAATTATTATTTTTAAACGAAATTCATAGTTTAGTAAAGTTATCATTAATTAAATTATCAAATAGAATGGAGTGTTTTAATAAATTATGTAGTGAAATTAATAAAAAAAAATAAATAAATTAATAATCTTTTCAAGTTTTTTATGTTTTATACCTTTTAAGTTTTATACGCTTTACATGTTTATATTTTTCTCAAAGCCATAAATTATAAAATGTATGGCAAAAAAAGGAGACACTAATTAAGCTTTAAAAATATACTAAATCTATTAATTTATTCATTTGATAGCCATAATAAACTAAAAAAATGATTGGATCTTGTTTATCTTAACTTGGCTAATTAAATATGTCGAATTAAACGTTTAAGTGATAATCTACTAGATTAAGTACATTGATCAAGTAGATCAAATATATCGAATTAAACACAACTAATTAATTGTATTAAATGTATCGAATTAAACGTAACGAATCAAATATATTAAATACATCGAATTAATTGAAAATAAAATTTAAAAAAGTTGGACATATAAATCAATTTATTATACCATAATTCATTTAAATTATGAATTTTTAGCTTTACTGAATGTAATAATATGAAAAAAGGGAATGTAATAAATGCAATGCAATTAAATTAAAGATATTAATATAATATGAAATTAATTATTGAGATATGTTATCAATTAATTTTATTATGCATAATAGATATAGAAAAAATATTAATCAAATTCGAAAAATTTACCGTTCCGGTACAAGCACATGGTCGAACAAGTTCACCGGTTTCCGATTGACATATGCGGCATGCTCTTTTTTCTGTGTTAGATGAATCAGATACGGTTTTCGGTGAGCTATAATTGTAATTGCATTATTTCATATGAAAATTTTTAGCTTAAAAAGAAAGTGATTTTCATTTAATGCAGCATTTTCCTTTTTTTCTCGAAAGAATTTGCTACTAATTCCAAGTAAAAATTTTTCTTTTGTAATATATTTGTTTACTGCTTTAGTCTTCAAAGATAAATTATTTTAATTTAAATAAACATAATCGTTCTTTTAACCTTTTGTTTTCTATTTATTACTTTGGTGAGTTTTCAATATGAACTATTTTTTTTTAAATTTAAGTTATTGCTCCATCGTTTTTTCTAACTTAACACTTAGAAAAGTTGGAAATATTGGGAAATGTTTCCAGAAACAGATGAAACATATACATTTTCATATTATAATCTTATCAAATGTTATGTTTCGAATCAAAAAATTAAAATTCCATCATCATTTAAAGAAATGTAAAATTTGAAATATACCACTTAAGCAAAATATGATGTTTGAAATTATGAAAACATTTAAACAAAACGTAAAATTTAAATTGATCATTTTAAAAAAAATCAAATTCTGTTTTAATTTTTATTTTTTCATTCTATTATTCAATAAGAACTTGCAATTGACATTGTAACTTTTCAAATTTTAGTTTTATTTGTTGAAATATATATGCATACATATATTTAAATATTAGTAGAATTTTCTATTTGTATCAAAAAATTTGATCATTAAAATATTTTGCAAATATTTCTTTCTAGTTTTTTCATTTTTTTGCTACTAAATTGTTAACAATTTCATTTAAAATGAATAACAGCAAAACTTTTTTGTCTAACTATTAATCTAACTACTTTTCTCATTCACAATTATTCATTTATAGCTTATATCCTCTTCACTTTTCTTTTTCTTCCCTCTGGTTCAACTCATTTCTACTTTTCTTGTTGCATTCATTTCAAAAGAAAATGCGAAACTAAATCATTGTAATTGTAAGTATTTCATTTTCTTGACACGCATAAAATTAATTGAAGCAGACGCCAAAACATGGACCCAATTCAGTTACATTTGCGCTTTTTCTCTTCCGTTTTTTAATTTCTGCTATTTCTGCACGTATATAAGCGTGAATTTACACGTCAATCTATGTATATCAATGTATCATAATATTACATTCTTAGTTTAATTAATTTAATTTTCATTAAATTTACTCAACAATTTAATTTATATTATTAGAAATATATATGGATAAGAAATATTATACTTGCGAATATATATAAAATTTTTGTTTTAATCTACTATTAGCAAAAAAAAAAAATGTTTCGAAAACTTTAAAATAGATACCTGAGTCTTTCTACGTATCTTACGTGATAGTTTTGAAAATAATGAATTTATGTTATTAAGTGGATATATATAAAATTTTTATAAGTTTTAATTTAACCTATTTTTAGGTCACCAGGAAGAAAAAACGGAGCTACATTTTTGTGGAACAATTATGAAATTAAATATTTACATTAATTTAGAATTTTAAAAATCATGTATTTATATATCAACATGTTACTTATTCCACATAATTATTTCAAACATTTCTAATTACTAATACCATTGGAGTTTTTTTTTTATTTTCTTAATTTAACGCGTGAGAAAATCATAGAGGAAAAGAAGGAAAGAAGAAAAGAAACTAAAAGATTCGAGTGATATTTCTGTATTTTAAAAAATAAAGTAAAATTTAAGTATTACTCGAAATCAAAATAATATAATTAAAAGCTCACTTCGGTATGTCAACACAAACAGATTCTTGAAAATGTATAACACGTGTAAATGATCCTTTTTTATTTCCGTTAAATATTTGAAATTTTTTTTCTGCTAATTTTTTTCGATTTGATTGCATTTGAGATGTTGCATCATTCATTTCTGGCATTTCCTCATATTTTTCTAAACAATTATTATCCTCATCAATTGATCCAACACCTGAAATGTTATATCATAAATTAGTTCATTCATTTTTTTTCCATTCAAATAATCTTTAAATGCTTAATCAATCTTTCATTAATTTTAACTAATCACCTTATAATCGACATTATTCCAAAATAACTTCTTCAATTCTATTATAAATTATTCACTCATTATTGCATTTCTTGTATTATGAAAACGAAATTCCGATTTCTACTAATTAAATATCATTATTATTGGTACCACTAATAATTTTGCTCTTATTACAATACCACTAAAGTTATGAAACTAATATTTTTCAGTAACATCAATAAAAAAAAGACTAAGCTAGAATTTAAAAAATTTTAACCACAAATATTTTATTCAAAAATTTCTTCCTGTCATCCTATATTCACTCTTTAAAAAAAAGAAATAACACTCTGCAAAAGAAAAATGAAATGATTTATTATTTAATAATAAAATAATTAGAAAAAAATGTAAAGAAGGCATCGAAAATTCTCCAGTGGGAATTTTATTGTGTAAAAATCGATGGAATTTAAGCAAAAAAAATATGCACCTACTTACTTGTAAACGTATTTTCCATTCCATCCTGACCAATGACATTTCCATTACTATTCCCTTCAATTTTTGACATTTGACAACAACCACTACTCTTCAAATATGTTTTTACGAATCAATAAGTAGAAATAACAATTGTAACGATTAAATTAATGCAAAAAAATCTTAATTTTTACCAACTTTTTTCATATATAAATTAAATATGTAAATTTGTGCAATTAATAATCACATGCTGAAATATTATTGTTATTATTAATTTTGCTATTGAATCAAAAATAAAAAATAAAGAAGAATGAAAATAAAGAGGAATGAAGGATTGAATAATAAAGTTGATCGTAGCTGTTGTAGAAGAAAAAAGATTTTGTTTTTATTTTACAAATTTTTAAAAATTTTAACACATTTGATTAAAATTGACAGAAAAAAGGGTTATAAAAATATTTCCAGGCAATATTTTTATGAATATAATTTGAGAAATTATTTTTAAAATTATTTTTATATTTAACTAAAATGCAATTTCGTGCATCTAACTAAATGTTTAACCAAGTTATAATTTTTTTTTTTAAATTAAAAAAATTCGAAATTTATTTTTCAGATTGCATTTTTATAACATTTGTATGCGTTGGACTTGCTCTAGGACTATTGCAATTGCTTAGTCTTATTTAAATAAAATGATAATAACATCGTTTGATTTTGTGAACGAAAGTTTACGAAATGATCTATTGTATGTTTGCTGCATAAACGCGAATGACTGAAAAGAGCACTGCGAGATTTTTAAATACTATTGCAAAAAAATGACAGCATCTATGTGAGTTCTCAAAGATGATAGTAGGGTATAAATGGTCCTTGGCTATGTTTTTCGATTAAAGGTCTGTGTCCTAGTCTAAAAGATTACTTTAGAGAGCCTTTGCAGTTCTTCTCTGTGATATTCGGTTGCAGCAATTTGGTGGTCGACTGCCATAGAGCACAATATTAGAGAGATTGTGATAATTTTTCAAATGTACCTCTTTTCTTAGTAATATATCCTCAGTACTTGTTTAAGAGCATTGATTAGGTGATCAGTCCAGTGGATGCTTGGGATAATATGGAGGATACTTGAGTGGTGATAATTAGGTGACCCATGATTAGATCCATAGAGAAGAATAAAAAGCATAATGGCCATTTAGATGTTATTCGTATCTTTCTTCAGATATTTGTTGTTCATAATTTTTTTTATGAAGCCTACCGAATCCTTTTTATGCCTTTGCTAATTTGTTGATGTCTATCTTGTTGCCAAGTTTGATGTCCAATGACATAATACTTAGACTGAGCTTATGTGCAGAATGATAATCTACTTATGGTAGAGAGTATACAGAACTTCAGTCTTCTTCAAACTAATTTTCAACTGAAAAGCCCTGAAGCTTCTGCAAAATATGAGTTGTTATACGGTGCAGAAATGCTTCTCTGTGGACAACAAAAGTGGTATCAAAGCAAAAAAAAGAAAAAAAATTGTTGCATAAAATGCTTTAAAGTTTTGCTGTAAGCTTTCAATGGCCTGAAATTAAATAGGCCACCATCTTCGCCACTTGTCGCTACTTTCTGAAACATCGTACTAAAGAAAATTGTGAACAGAATTGGTGACATAAACACTGATTATTAAGAAGGACTCAAAGTTTGTACCTCTATATTTCAGTTGACCAAGCTGCTTCTGATGCAAACAGGATGATCATTTTGAGAAACTTTGTGAAAATATGAGGTCAAACAAATGTAACATAATGTTTTTTCTCATATTTTTAAGAGTTCGTCTAAGAATGCTATGTTTGTGGTAGCTTGTATATGGCTCTGAAATCATTTTAACTTTCAGGTAGAAATGCTTTTACGATACTGGGTATTAATATATTTGAAGCATTCTTAAAGGAATTTTAGCGACAATAGACAAAAAATAATATTTGATAGTTTGATCAGTCGCAATTTTCTCTTTTCTTATATTAATTTCACAACGAAAATCTGATGGAAGCTTGTATTGTTCCCAATAACTTGTAATAAGTTCTTGAATTTCACAAAATATTAGACTTTTATGTTAGGTCTTTCATCTGCTGCATAAGTTTGATGGTCTCTTAAACAATTTCGATCTGCGTCCAGTTCGGTTTTAATTAATTGTTAAGTGATGTGCTAAATTTGAACTCCACGACTGGCATTGGGTTAGAGATTGAAAGTACTCAGATCATCAATTTATAACGATGGTTTTATTTATGAGAATGGAATAGGTCATTTCAGCTGAATAAGAGTTTTCAGGCAGTTTTTGCTCTCCGATTTTCATGTAGTCACTGAATCTTCTGTGCTAGATAGATTCATCAGTTATTCTTGATGTCTCGAAGTCACTGCTACTGCTTTCAAGACAAACAGAATGGCTAAGGGAGTAAATAGTTCTTCTTTGACGACAGTTTCTTCAACCAACCAATTTTTGGTACTTTTTTAAAAAAAATTTAAACATTCTACAGAGGACTACAAGACTCTATTTTTGATATGTTTTCAAAGTAGGACACAGATCAATATGGTTGATTTGCATATCGTGAAAATAGGGTCTGATTCTAGTAAATTGTAGAGCCGAATAAGGAATGTTTTGTAGAAAAAGCAATTGACATAAAGATTATCCTCGATCGAAGTTATTGGTCAATATTGGAAGATTTCAAGAAACAGTAAATCCAGAAAAGATTGTTATCCGGAAAATCTAGTGTGTATAACTCTTTACATAATGAGTATTAATTTATAACATCAACAATCAGATGTGAGTAATGAGCTAACAAGCTGCAAAGGAAATTCAACTAAACGATGAACTGTTATTGTTAGACTTGTCAAATTTGAATATAATTTACAGTCAATAAGAAACCGACAAACAGCAACAAAAGAGGTCAACTAAATAAGATCCAATAATTGTAAACAATTTAATTAGAGACAAATTCCAACATATATTCTTTGTTAACAAATTGTAATAATGCAAATAAGCTCAGTTACAATTGAAAAATGAATATTGGATAAATGAT
>SSBO01000051.1:9096-22461 GCA_005281725.1 Wuchereria bancrofti | reverse complement strand
CCTCTTTCAATCAAAGGCAATAGCGTGTCAACAAAAAGGTGGGTAATATTATTTACATGCTTTACAACAAGAGCCATTGCCTCTCGAATTAGCAGAAGACCAATCCGCAGAAACCTTTTTGCACGCTATCCGAAGATTTGTTGCGAGACGAGGGTATCCTGAGCTAATTCTGAGTGACGATGCCACTCAATTCCAGGCTTTCAGATCTCTTATGACGCAAGTCAATGTCTCCAACTTCTTAGCAAAGGGAGAATGACTTGGAAAAATATAGTACCGAAGGCTCTTTGGCAAGGAGGAATCTATAAGAGACTAATTGGATTAACGAAAAATGCATCAAAAAAGCCATTGGCAGAAAATTCTTAACAGAAAGGGAATTGGTAACACTGACTGCGGAAGTTGAAGGCATATTTAATACTCGACCACTAACTTATGTCAACTTTGACGAATGCGTCATTATACGTCCCGTTGATTTTATTTTGCCTAACGCTTTGCTTCATCTACCCATGATTAAGAATGATGATACACAGGAAGAATTTATCCCTCACAAATCAGATATCAGAGAAAGGCTCGTGAAATACTAGGAAAGCATTCTTAAAACTCTCAACGTTTTTTAGGCTTAGTGCACGCAAAGGGAAATTACCTCATCCAAAAGAGCACAAAAAAGAACTCCAAAGAAAGGAGAGATTATACTCTTAAATGAATCTGGCATTCCAAGAGGAATGTGGAAATTATTAAGGATCAAGGATATCAAAATCAATAAAGACGATGAAGTTAGAAACGTTCAAGTAGAAAACTTCTCGATCGGCCAATAAATATCCTGTATCCCCTCGAAGTCAATGATAAAGAAAATCATCTCGAACTTAATAACAAGGAAGGTATGAAAGTTCTGGAAGCCGAATAGAACACAGGGGAATTCCAGGAACCCATTGCAGTGCGAACTAGAAGCAATACAAAACGACAATCTCAATCAAAAGGGGTAAGCAAGAATAACTTAATTGTCTCACTTTTATCAGTGTCTATGCTTTATATTTTAATGATACAAATGGAAGCAAAAAGAGAATGCCAGTGGAAATCGGGAATACCATTCAATATTCCGGAAAAATGAAATTGTGAAGAAACCACGACACAAAACTCCACTCTGTTTCAAGCTAGCGTTTACACTCGTAGCCCCATCACGCTCCCTGCGATCAAATGTAACATATCATCCGAACTGTTTGTACTAAAGCATTTTTATGGTTTTCATTATCAGTAATTTCGGACCAAACAACTACTTCCGCACCATCAACAGAAACTTGTGAAATTTTATGCAATCAAAGGCAGATGGATGGAAAGAAATTAACCCAAATTTCCCATAATAAATAGACAAAATCAACCAATTTCACTACTCTTACGGATGGTTGGGAGTTAGATGCCAAGCAACAACAAATTTGGTATTAACAGAAGGAGAAATATTTCTGTACGATGGACATAGGTTTGTGTCAGATTTTGAAACCGCAGAAAATTGCGCTACACAAGAAGAAATGCATCACCAACACTAGCATCGTTCTCTGGGACGTCGAACAAATAACAAGAAAATGTCTATATAGTGAGGTGGCAATCTTTAATGCTCAAATATATGAAAATAATTTCATTATAGACGAACTACAAACATCGTTCGTCTTCAGCAAGGAGAACAAAACATTTAGAAGTGGAAATTGCAATTTCACCAATCCCAGTCTGATGAATGGTGACACTCTCATTGACATTGTGACGAAGATCGCTAATGTTAGAAGCAGGAGAAACCCGAACTTGGCACTCGCTTTACTCATAGGTAAACTAATAATGATGGAAACATATCAACAGGACGATAACGATCCCGAAAATACGAAGCTTCAATACTTATTTGATAGTTGCAACAAGACTTTCAACAGCAACTAAAATTAGTGGAACAACGGACTTGTGAGAATCGGAACAATCTGTTATTATTAATCGAGTGGTTGTCAATGGATAATCCTACTCTCGCTGCGAATCTATTGTTGCAGAGAAATGACGTAATAGCTAAAAGAATAGACGGAAAATTATTAATTGCACCGTGTAAGCCCGATTCGCTTAATCCGAAAATTATTGAAATTAAAGGCGGATTAATAAGTAAATTTGAAATCGATAAAGTCAATGCAGTACTGGAAATACTAGCGCAAAATCAACGAATGATCAATCCGAAATTCAAACGCAAAATCAACGAATGATCAATGAACATCAATCCGAATTTCAAAACTAATAATCATATCATATCTTTCATTGCGCATTGCTTTGTTGGTTTAATTACCCAAGTTTGAAATCAAATAAAGTATCTGGCAATCGACACACTCCACAATGATATGTTTATTGGATAGTTATATTGACCAAAATAAGTTATAAATATTAAATGAATGAATTTTAGAGTGGTTTATTTATAATTTTTAAATAGTCTGTTTCATGCTAATGAAAGAAATTAAATTTAGTGCAAATTTTATATGTTTGTATCATATTTAAAATTAATTTTTGTAATTTCACTCTGCTCTGATTAGCTAAATTCTATTTGTTTTGTTAAAAATTTATAGGTGAACGTTAATTTTGTTTAAAAATTATCATTTTATTTGCAGGTTTGGGATTGGTACAATGTTATTGGAACATGTTTTCACACTTTGCGACAGAGATCCAACAATTGGAAACATCTATCTTCACGTCCAGGTTTCTCCTCAATTTTAATTTTTATTTTCTTTAAAATATCGCCTTTGTATATTGAAAAGTATTAAATTCTCTCTAACATTTTACCAAATTTTCAATGCAGAAACTAATCGGAAACATTATGTTAATATTGTTTTACAGTTTAATGTTGGTATAATGTCATTTTATATCATTATTTCCATCAAAATGATGAGTTTCTGTTATTTTTTTCATAGATTTTTAGATTCACTTTATCTTCTTGGTTGATTTAACATTGATTCCTTTTGTCTAATTTTTAACACAATTTTTAACACAAATGTTGAAGTGAATAAATATAATTCTGTCAAATTACTGATGTTTGTGTTTCACTTTTTTCAGATTAATAATGAATCAGCATTGGATTTCTACAAACGTTTCGGTTTTGAAGTTGTTGGTGTAGCTGAAAAATACTATAAAAGGATTGAACCAGATAGCGCTTATGTTTTGGTGAAGAAAATTGACCGAGAAGTTCGCGAGAATCTTCCATAAATCATTTTTCAGTGTCCCGTTTTCATCTAATTTGCTAGAATAGCTGAGAAAGAAGAAGAAAAGTGATTATCTAATTTAAAAAATAATAAAACATTTTTTGATGTTTTATTATTTTTTCACTGTTTTATTAATCAACCAGTCTGGGTTTTTTCTTTTCATTTTATTGTATTTTTTTTTGTTTTTGATGTTAATTTAACATATTTTCTCAGAATGTTTTCCGTTTTGTAGAAATCATGGAGATATTCCCGCATTCTCTTTTACTGCTCTCTCTCTCTCTCTCCGTCCCTGTCTCTCTTTCAATGCTATGTTAGTATTATTCGATTATTACTGTTCTCTTTTCCGTAAAATTCCTATTCATAACAGAATGTAAACTCAATATGAAATAATTCCTTATCATTTTATTTATATCGTAACTAAGGCGTGAAATTGTTTTATTAAGTTTAATCATCACATATAAAAATTTGTGTCAACTGGAAATGAGATGAAATTAATAGTGAAAATTTCAGATAAGCAAATTTCAAAACTTCTCACTAGCATTCGAAAATTATGAAGCATTTCATTAATATTTCATTGCACAAAACACAATTACAGTATTTTTGCCATAAATATATCTTATACATAATATGAAATGCTTATTTAGCACAAAATATTTATGTTATAATTGAGTAATGCATATATGCAAACTGATATGATTAGTTATAATAATAATATGCATATTCACTTGTTGAATTTGTTTTAGAAAACAGGGTGACAACAAAAAAAGAACATTACAGTATTAACTTCAAATTGTTTCGTCTGAATATAATGTAGTAAAATAATGATAAAATTAGTAATAAACTACTAAAATTAGTAATAAAAAAGTGAAATTTTTTAGAAACTTGAGCAAATGCTTAAATATTGATTAAAATGCTACTGATAATTATAAAATGTGGATTAAATGTAAATGAAATAGTTAAAATTGTTAGAATGATAATGCATTCAATTAATCATTCGATAATTCAGGCATTATTTATAGTTTCTTTTTCATCTTTTTTTCTTTCTAATGTCAATTTTTCTTTTACTATTTCTAGTTAATAAAATAGCTAAGGTGCTTAATAATTATCACTGCTGTAAATTAAATGAATTTAGACAAAAAAGAAAATGACAATTACTACATAATTTGATCTTAAAATCGCTATGCAATCATATTAAATAATTTTTTCGAGTAATGCGAGTTATTTTCTCTTTATCATTAGTTTTTGTTATTTTTAATAATAAAAAAAGTTTGACAATAAAAAGTTTTTTCTTCCTTGCACTTAATTAACTAATTGTAAGTAAAAATTTCCAGTTTTTAATGTCTGATAAACGTGTACAATGTAATTAAATAAAATAACTAAATTTAATTTTGATGAATTAAGAAAACAAGAACAACAATAAGGAGTGAATGAATTAATCCTCAAGGTTCATATTTTAATGAAGAAAGAAAAATAAGATGGACATTTCGTAGTGAAATTTTTTAAATTATACACTGAAAATTTTTGATACTAATAAAAATCGAATTCAAATTTTTATCATTTGAAAAACTGAATGAGGAATGACTAATATACATCTTCAAACTAAATAACTGTTTGATTTTTTTTAATTTGTTTTTGTATCAAAATTTTGAAACTGACTTATGATCAAAATTTTTCTGAATTTTACAAATTCTAAATTTCAGTCCTATGAAATCCTATCAAAAATTTTGTTTGATAATAAATAAAAGTATTAAATCATAATAAAATGGTTTATTTGAAAATTTAGAAAAAATGCTTAAATAAATGAAAAAATGGCAAAATAAAAACATACATTTTAAATTAAATCATATTAAATTTATTATTTGAAAAATATTTTTTAGAATCCATCTAGCAAATAGAACAAAATATGCTGATCAGTAATAAATTACGGTATTATTTTACAACAAAAAAATGTTTTATCATTCAAGTAATATTTGATTATTCGATATATTTTGGAAACATTTGTGGAATTTTAAAAATTACCTTTTTTAAAAAAAAATTATCTTTCTTTTTAAAACTGTCTTTTTTTTCAGAAATGATGAATTAATAATTGAACTTGGTCTATTTGTTGATGATGCACTTTGGTTACATTTTCAGCAGNTTCGAAAATTATGAAGCATTTCATTAATATTTCATTGCACAAAACACAATTACAGTATTTTTGCCATAAATATATCTTATACATAATATGAAATGCTTATTTAGCACAAAATATTTATGTTATAATTGAGTAATGCATATATGCAAACTGATATGATTAGTTATAATAATAATATGCATATTCACTTGTTGAATTTGTTTTAGAAAACAGGGTGACAACAAAAAAAGAACATTACAGTATTAACTTCAAATTGTTTCGTCTGAATATAATGTAGTAAAATAATGATAAAATTAGTAATAAACTACTAAAATTAGTAATAAAAAAGTGAAATTTTTTAGAAACTTGAGCAAATGCTTAAATATTGATTAAAATGCTACTGATAATTATAAAATGTGGATTAAATGTAAATGAAATAGTTAAAATTGTTAGAATGATAATGCATTCAATTAATCATTCGATAATTCAGGCATTATTTATAGTTTCTTTTTCATCTTTTTTTCTTTCTAATGTCAATTTTTCTTTTACTATTTCTAGTTAATAAAATAGCTAAGGTGCTTAATAATTATCACTGCTGTAAATTAAATGAATTTAGACAAAAAAGAAAATGACAATTACTACATAATTTGATCTTAAAATCGCTATGCAATCATATTAAATAATTTTTTCGAGTAATGCGAGTTATTTTCTCTTTATCATTAGTTTTTGTTATTTTTAATAATAAAAAAAGTTTGACAATAAAAAGTTTTTTCTTCCTTGCACTTAATTAACTAATTGTAAGTAAAAATTTCCAGTTTTTAATGTCTGATAAACGTGTACAATGTAATTAAATAAAATAACTAAATTTAATTTTGATGAATTAAGAAAACAAGAACAACAATAAGGAGTGAATGAATTAATCCTCAAGGTTCATATTTTAATGAAGAAAGAAAAATAAGATGGACATTTCGTAGTGAAATTTTTTAAATTATACACTGAAAATTTTTGATACTAATAAAAATCGAATTCAAATTTTTATCATTTGAAAAACTGAATGAGGAATGACTAATATACATCTTCAAACTAAATAACTGTTTGATTTTTTTTAATTTGTTTTTGTATCAAAATTTTGAAACTGACTTATGATCAAAATTTTTCTGAATTTTACAAATTCTAAATTTCAGTCCTATGAAATCCTATCAAAAATTTTGTTTGATAATAAATAAAAGTATTAAATCATAATAAAATGGTTTATTTGAAAATTTAGAAAAAATGCTTAAATAAATGAAAAAATGGCAAAATAAAAACATACATTTTAAATTAAATCATATTAAATTTATTATTTGAAAAATATTTTTTAGAATCCATCTAGCAAATAGAACAAAATATGCTGATCAGTAATAAATTACGGTATTATTTTACAACAAAAAAATGTTTTATCATTCAAGTAATATTTGATTATTCGATATATTTTGGAAACATTTGTGGAATTTTAAAAATTACCTTTTTTAAAAAAAAATTATCTTTCTTTTTAAAACTGTCTTTTTTTTCAGAAATGATGAATTAATAATTGAACTTGGTCTATTTGTTGATGATGCACTTTGGTTACATTTTCAGCAGTTATGTGACAATAAGGCAGATTTAACGCTTCGAAATTACGAAATTACGCATTTACAATTGTAGACAATGTATATTTTAAAAGTTAATATTATCATTTTTTTATTTCGAATTTAATGAAATTAATTAATTAACTAATAACTAGGAACAATTAGTTAGCTAACATGAGTGCGTCTTTTTTCTCACCTTTTTTAAGCTGATAATAACTTTTTTGCTACTTTAATAGGACTAATTTTTTTATTTTTTAAAGGTTAGCTCTATTCATTTGAGGCTAATAATTATTCATTTATTTAATCACTTCCAGATTGTTTTAGTTAAACATTCATCATTAAAGCAATCAATTTAATTAGTTGTAAATTGTTGTGCTGTAATAATTGTAATAAAGTACCGCCGGTATCTTCTCTTTTCTTCATTTTTTTTCTCTTTCAAATAATAATTTTTGATTAATTATAAAATGAAAAAAAAACAGTATTAACGATATTTTAATAAATAATTAAATACGTTGTTACATTTTAAATTGCTTGCAATAATTTATCATTTTGTGCTAATTATAGTAATTACTTTGCATCATATCTACAATACCTTAATCATTAATGAATTAGGAACGAATAAAAATATTAATCAAATTAAATTAAATTACACATTACTTTTACTGCTCGAATTTGACTATTAATTCATTTCTGTTTAATTAAATTGACTGATTAATATCGTGTAATTAACCACATTTTAGAATAATTTTTCGAAACATATAAATTTATAGATATTTATTTATTTTGTAAGCTTATAAGAAGAATAATAAGGATTGCTTCCTATTTTTTTAATTTTAATTATTGAAAAGGTTTATGCATGAACAAAAAATAAAATAACAAAAAGAATTCAAAATAAATTGAAAAAAAAATAATTCATTTAAAAAATAAAAGGTTGAAATGTCGCGTAATTTGCGTAGAAATGGTAATGCAACACTTTTGCTAGATTTATTTTGCATTTATCAAGCTAAATTAAATCGAAATAGCAAATCAACTAAGCGGTGGGATCATGCGTTACTTTTCACCGGGTATGTTAATACTTATTCATTTAAAATCAAAAAAAAATTTTTTCCAAAGTTTATCTTTGTAAACTAATTTTGTATTATTTAAAAACTAAATAGATGTTAAATATTGAAATAAAAATAAAAAAATAGACGAAAGAGTAATGTCTAAAACTTAATTGCAAATGTATAATATTATATAGAGAAGAAAGAGAGAATATATATGATGTTGTGATCGAATTATACCAATTTATTTAATAATAATTAAATAGAAAAATTTTTTTTACTTATTTTAGGGAGAGCATATAATATTGTAATCGAATTATACTAATTCATTTAATAATATTTAATTAAAAAAATTTTTCCATATTTTCTTATTTATCACTTATGGTTTTAATTACTTACCATTTTAATTACTTGTCATTTATAATTACTTACAGGTATCATATCTTCGCTGTTATGCACCTATGAATGGAATGTGTAAGGAGAAAAACAGTTGTACAATAAGTGAAGGCCATGATTTTAGTGCTATTTTTATTGTTGCACATGAAATTGGCTACAAGTTTGTGTGATAATTTTTTAACAAATATGTTTTTTATCATAATATTATCATAATTCAACCACATTTATTATTATCATATATAAATATCTTATGTAATAATTCGAATATGTATTATGTCTAAATATCACATATAATATAATAATTAGTTATATTGTATCACATATCAAATATATACTACACGTTTCTTATCAATATTTATCATTGCAATTCATAAATTTATCATTGTTATATAAGTTATCATTATCGTTCATAAATATATAACATAATAAATCAAATATATATTATATCTAAATATCTTATGTAATATAACAGTTCAAATATATTTGCTGAAAGTAACATATTTTGTTAAAAGTAACAAATTTTTTTATTTGCTGAAAGTAATAAAATATTGCAATGAGTTTGAATTATTCAATTTTATGTATAAATAAATAAAATTAAAAATTTATATCATATAATACTGAAATTAAATACTATAAAATAAAAAATTTTCGGTCCAACTTTTGATTAGCAAAATTAAATGCTATACAACTATTATTAAGTTTCTTATTTGTCTACAAAAAAAGGGAAAAATTACTATTTGAATTAGTTTGAGATTTAAAATGAATGTGATTAATTGCTAAACTGGAAAAAAGAAAAACTACAGATCGATTGCAAATTGTAAATATTACAATATTTAAATATTAATTTCTCGCGTAACTTATTATCTCAATTTTTCTAATAAATTCTTTTATCAATTTCTCAGGATATATACAAGAAAACAGAATAAACATAACTATTGTGACATTTTTAAACTACTTCAATAGCTAAAATTAGTTCAATGTTTAAAACGAATGTGTTTCAATTCATTTTTAAATTTGAGTCCATTTTTTTTTGTCAAATTTTTCTAAAATAAAATTTTTACATTAAGTCTGTGAATGAAACATGACAGTGCAAATGGTTGTAATGAACCATATCATATAATGTCCATTTCTATTGGTACTGGACAAACGTCGTGGTCATCATGTAGTGCTGAAGAGTTAAATTATTTCATCACGGCAAGAATTAAAGCATTTAATTACACGCTTAAGATCTAAAATTTAAATTAAATTTTGAATTAAAATTTTTAATCAAAATAATACAACTTGAAAATGATTGGACTAATTTATTGACATGATCGAGAAGAAAAAAAAACAAAGAATAATAAGTAAGGATTTTATCACGGCACAATTAGGAATTTTAATTTTTAATCCAATAATACAATTTGCAAATCATTAGACTAACTTATTGACATGACCGAAAAAAAAGAATAGTAAACAACAATACCACATCTAAATTATTTTCTATTTTCTATGATTTTCTATTTATCACTTAACGTATTCCACTTTCTTTTTTCATTTTTTAATTTTTGCTAAAAAATCATTTTTAAAATTTTTTTGTGTTTATACAAAACTCAATTAAGATTTCAATTTCTAAAAGAATTTTGAAAATGGATTTCATTCCAAAAAAGATAAATAAATTGTGGAAATTTTAAAAAATACACAATAATTATAATTAATTACTATAGGAATTGGATAAAAATATTTCAATCAAAAATTTTTACGAATTACTGCTAACAATTATAGACAGATGCAAAAATATTACCTGGCCAAATGTTTACATTAGATGAGCGATACATTTTCATGGAACATGTTGGAAGCATGAAATTAAACATGGCAAACATATTAGTGTAATAAAATCTCAAACTCTTTCATTTTCTTAAATTTTTAATCATTTTCAAAAATCCCTACTGACTAATACAGTTTAACCAGAAAAAGAAAAAAAAGAAAATTTAATTTATCAAAAAGAAAATAAGAAAAAAAGGATTATTTTAAGAATTCATTTCAGCAAAAAATGTAGTATTCGAAAAAATGGAAAACAGAAAGATCTATTTCAGTAATATTTATAATTATTCATTTAGAAGTTTACAAAACAAAACACATTTGCATTTAAAATTATCACCACGTAAATAAAAATAAAATTGGTCATAAAAATTATCATACAGTATTGGTAAGATGTTTGTAAAATAATTTAGTGTGGTAATGGTGAAGGTATTATACGAAGTGCTCATCCNTTACTATTTGAATTAGTTTGAGATTTAAAATGAATGTGATTAATTGCTAAACTGGAAAAAAGAAAAACTACAGATCGATTGCAAATTGTAAATATTACAATATTTAAATATTAATTTCTCGCGTAACTTATTATCTCAATTTTTCTAATAAATTCTTTTATCAATTTCTCAGGATATATACAAGAAAACAGAATAAACATAACTATTGTGACATTTTTAAACTACTTCAATAGCTAAAATTAGTTCAATGTTTAAAACGAATGTGTTTCAATTCATTTTTAAATTTGAGTCCATTTTTTTTTGTCAAATTTTTCTAAAATAAAATTTTTACATTAAGTCTGTGAATGAAACATGACAGTGCAAATGGTTGTAATGAACCATATCATATAATGTCCATTTCTATTGGTACTGGACAAACGTCGTGGTCATCATGTAGTGCTGAAGAGTTAAATTATTTCATCACGGCAAGAATTAAAGCATTTAATTACACGCTTAAGATCTAAAATTTAAATTAAATTTTGAATTAAAATTTTTAATCAAAATAATACAACTTGAAAATGATTGGACTAATTTATTGACATGATCGAGAAGAAAAAAAAACAAAGAATAATAAGTAAGGATTTTATCACGGCACAATTAGGAATTTTAATTTTTAATCCAATAATACAATTTGCAAATCATTAGACTAACTTATTGACATGACCGAAAAAAAAGAATAGTAAACAACAATACCACATCTAAATTATTTTCTATTTTCTATGATTTTCTATTTATCACTTAACGTATTCCACTTTCTTTTTTCATTTTTTAATTTTTGCTAAAAAATCATTTTTAAAATTTTTTTGTGTTTATACAAAACTCAATTAAGATTTCAATTTCTAAAAGAATTTTGAAAATGGATTTCATTCCAAAAAAGATAAATAAATTGTGGAAATTTTAAAAAATACACAATAATTATAATTAATTACTATAGGAATTGGATAAAAATATTTCAATCAAAAATTTTTACGAATTACTGCTAACAATTATAGACAGATGCAAAAATATTACCTGGCCAAATGTTTACATTAGATGAGCGATACATTTTCATGGAACATGTTGGAAGCATGAAATTAAACATGGCAAACATATTAGTGTAATAAAATCTCAAACTCTTTCATTTTCTTAAATTTTTAATCATTTTCAAAAATCCCTACTGACTAATACAGTTTAACCAGAAAAAGAAAAAAAAGAAAATTTAATTTATCAAAAAGAAAATAAGAAAAAAAGGATTATTTTAAGAATTCATTTCAGCAAAAAATGTAGTATTCGAAAAAATGGAAAACAGAAAGATCTATTTCAGTAATATTTATAATTATTCATTTAGAAGTTTACAAAACAAAACACATTTGCATTTAAAATTATCACCACGTAAATAAAAATAAAATTGGTCATAAAAATTATCATACAGTATTGGTAAGATGTTTGTAAAATAATTTAGTGTGGTAATGGTGAAGGTATTATACGAAGTGCTCATCCAGCACTTGAATATTTCTATTGTAGCATTATTTCATTTTGTTTAAATTTAATTTTTGAAAAAAAGGACTTTTTCCAACATTTTTAATTTATTTTTATTTATTTATTCTTTCTTTTTTTTGTAAACATTTATTCGATTTTTTTATCAAGATCAATAGCATAGAATTTATGCTTATTAAGTTTCATTGTTTTCTAATAACGAATGAAGTATTAAATAAAAAATATCATTTAGGAGAAACAGAGAGAGAAATGATATTATCACTAATTTATGAGAGATAACTTATCACCTTTTTTTTAATTCAAAAATTTCAAAATATCTTAATATTTACATTTTAAATAATACATTCATTTTTTTTAAAATAATGTCATAGTATCATAAGCTTAATTTCAATGGTATATTAAAGGTCACTGTAAAGTAGCAATACCGGAATTTACCATCTTACGTCATGGCAGTTCGAGTGATTGGAAAGACGGTGGATGCGTAATGGAATGTGTTCCGTGTCAAACAAGCGGACAAATTAGAGTACAACGTTCACTACGAATTTGTGATAATCCTTAGTAAGTGCATTTTGAAATATTCTTTGCTAAATTTAATTTCAGAAAAAAAGCAAATTTATCTTTGAATTATTTTATTAAAATTTGTTGCTTCTTAAGTAATTAATTGTACTTTTGTGTAAATCATTGGATTCCTATCATTTCATTTAGAACGGAAAAAAAGTTAGAACAAAAAAAGATAATAGGAAAGGAATGAATAAAAATCACTACAGTTTGTCACAATAAAATTTTTTTAATTAGCAAAATATGCACTGAAATTGATTAAATTGTTAGTTAAATTTATTTTGAACTTTTTTATTTAAATAAAATGCATTGATTATTTTACCAAATAAGGTATTTGAGATTTAAATTTATTACTTTGTTATCTGGCAACAATTATATAAAATATATGAGCTAGCTTAAAGCTAGTTTTTTTATTAATTAGATAAAATTAAACTCAATTTATTAATTAAATAAAGTGCACTGATTAATTTGTCAAGTGGCAAAATAGTTAATGCCAAGGCGCTTCAGTAAATGACCTACAGTGGACTGAATGGTCAACGTGTTCAACCTCATGCGGTTTTGGCATAGAACGACATACCGGAAATTGTCCAATGTATACCAAAGTAAATAGTTATAAAAATAGTCTAATTTGTTTTTAAAGGTTAGCCAATTCATTTAATGACCACANTTATTTAT